>JBBPNZ010000371.1:0-21612 GCA_038091195.1 Phylloporus rhodoxanthus | reverse complement strand
ACAGATGTGACAGGTAGTTACACAATTGAGTCAATGACATATTAAATTGAATTGACTATATCTCCATGGATACATATTCAAATTACATCAATATTTTTTTCACACATGGCCAGGAGCATGTGCTTCCTACCACCTACTTACACTTTGGCTCTATTTGTTCTTTCCCCTGAGTTACATAACAAACACTTCAAAATCTCAAAACATTGACTCAATTTTGGAAGTCACTGTACAAGCTTCTTGCAGTCATCTGTGCTCTCAAAGCCTAGAGATAGTATCTCCATGACTTCCCTTTTCCCATCCAGGTCTTTACAGATCACAAGAACTTGACATACTTCCATTAAGCCCAAAAGCTCAACTGTTGTCAAGCCCAATGGCTTCTTGATCTTGCAGATTTTGATCTCAAGATGATCCATGTTCCTGATGCACTCTCCTGCCATCCTGACCTCCTCACATCTGACATGGACAATGATGATACAGTTCTCCTCCCCAACTCAATGTTTGTCAATGTCATCAACATGGTCTTATATAACTGAATCTCCTCCACATCTCAGAACAACCCCCTTGCCTGTCAGTACCTCCAGTCTAGCCTAGAGCCTGACATTCCCACTGCCTTCCACTCCTATCTATCTGACTGGCAACATATTGATGGCATCTTGACTTACAAGGGTCGTGTCTACATTCCCTTCAATATCTCCCTTTGCCACTCCATCGTCTCCCACTGTCATGACCACAAAACTACAGGACACTCTAGCTATCTGAAGACATGCCAACTTGTTACTAATGAGTTTTGGTGGCCCAGGCTTGCCTAATTTGTCTGCAAGTACATCAAAGGTTGTGTAACTTGCCAGCAGAACAAGTTAAACATGCATCCCACCATCCCACTGCTCACCTCCATCAAGTCATTCTACATGTGATATTTTTTCATACTCTCACTCAGTGCTCACTTGGACAACACATGCTTGAGTGAACATGTCAGGCTATATGCCACATTAGTTGCATTGCATTGCATTACACCCATCCATTGCTGCACACACATCCATCCTTCATGCAGGGTCCAGACTGTCTATCTGTCATCACACTGCACCACTTGGCTCATGTGCAACTTGACTTTGGCTTGTGTGCTGTGCTTAGGTGCATATTCCAGAGCCTGCACAAGCAGGCCATCATGTGCCCAAGCAAACACATTGGGCTACATAGCCCCCCATCTGTCTGTTATGTCACATCACACCCATCCATCACTGCACTGTGCTGCTTAGTCAGCCCCTCTTGCTATGATCTGGGTTCCCCCATGGGATCCTTTTACAATTTTTACAAGCACTGCTTGTGAATTTTCTTGAACAACACTACTTTGTATTGTAGTTTTTACCTTAATGCTTACACTAAGTTTCTACAGAGTCAATTCAAAAGATTATGAGCCCTGTCTGTGCTCAGTAGCCCTCACTCAGCCACTCAAAAGTTGAAATGGATATTTTCAACTTATCTGAACTTTCTCCAGATGATAGCAACTGGTTGAGATGGCACATGCAAGTCAAGCAAGCCATTCATGCGCACAGACTGTAAGATTACCTTGCAGGAACCATGACACACCTAGACTGACAGCATGTAGCCATAGCAAAATGTCCCAGATTCAATCCTAGTTGACATTTTCCACCTCTCAATAGCTCATGAGCTATGACAAGCACTTAATATTTGATTTGGGAAAGTCTTTACAACAGAAACTACACTACTCAAAAGTGTAGTACCTAATGTGCAACCTAGCATAGCACTACAAGTGGCTGTGCAGCCTGCAAGTGATGTCAATGACATAGTCAAACATGCTACAAACCCAGGGTCAAAGCACTAGAGTGTAGGGAACTCCAAATAAACCCAAGGCTACCAGAAGTCGAAAGGGAATCATCCAGGAGATCACACCAACAAGTTAAACTGGAAGGGAATGTACAATGAGGTGCAAAACCATTGCAATGTCTAACCCCAAACCAGGGCATGAAGTGCCCTGCAATCAATTGTGGGAATTTCACTTTGCTTTGTTGGGAACAAATAAAGTACAAGCCCTTGGCTATAACTTTGTCCCCAGGGTCATGTGATTTTGCTTATATACTGCAAAGATACATCCATTTCAAAACACTAATACCATTGCAACAGTTTTGCACCTTTTGCTTTCCAGGGTATATTAGTACTTGGTATAGCCTCCCTTTGCCTTGATAACTGCTTCAATCCTTCTAGGCATGCTCTCTATCAACTTCTGACACTCCTCAACTGGTATCCCCTCCCAATCAACCTGAACTCTCTCCCACAATTCATGAATCCCCTTAGGAGAGGAGTCATGATCTGCTAGTCTCCTTTTGAGGTAGCCCCAGAGGTGCTCAATGGGGTTGAGGTCAGAAGACTGTGCAGGCCATACCATAGTATGAAAATCCTGCTCTTGAAGCCAATCCTTCACCTTCTTGCAAGTATGTTTTGGATCATTGTCCTACTGAAAGATGATGTCAGGAGGATTAAGATCATAAAACTGCAAAGAATTGAGCAGTTCATCCTTCAAAATCTGGAGGTAAAGGTCCCCATCCATCCTACCATCAATCTTGGTAGCATAGCCAACTCCTTGCCAAGTCATATAGCCCCACATCATCAAGGAACCCCCTCCAAACTTCACTGTACCTTCTACCAGCCTATCACTTAGCCCTTCCCCTGCCCTTTTCCACACCCACTTGCGCCCATCTGACCCTAGGCGATTGATTTTGGTCTCATCAGACCATACTACCTTCTTCCAGTCCTCCAGAGTCCAATCTTTATGAGCATAAGCAAAGTCTAGACAAGCCTTGCGATGCTTGGCTGAAAGAAGAGGCCGTTTGGACTTGACCACAGCTTTCATACCTGTCTTCCTCAACTGTCTGCACACTGTGGAGGTAGAGAGAGGCTGGTTGACTATATTGGTGAGTGCCTTGGTCACCTGAACAGCATTCTCTGCCTTTCCAGAGGAGATGAGACGAATGGCATGCTGAACATTAGCAGAGGAAAGCTTGGGTGGACGACCTCCAGTAGCTTTTTGGAGCTCAGAACGCTCTTTGGAGCATAATCTGGATATGGTAGACACATTGAGACCAGTAGTGGATGCAATAGAGTGAGCAGATTGGCCAGCATCAAGCATAGAGAGAATGGTTTGTTTTTGAGTAGGGGAGATGGATCTCATGGTGGTTGTGGTTGGAAACAAAGATGCGTGTGAACTATTTTAAACTCAGACATGGTCCTAATATGTGTATGTTTGTTTGTATGACCAAACATAACCAAATAACACTTGATTTCAATGTAATGAGTAAAGGGTGCAAAACTGTTGCAATGGTATTAGTGTTTTGAAATGGATGTATCTTTGCAGTATGTAAGCGAAATCACATGACCCTGGGGACAAAGTTATAGCCAAGGGCTTGTACTTTATTTGTTCCCACCAAAGCAAAGTGAAATTCCCACGATTGATTGCAGGGCACTTCGTGCCCTGGTTTGAAGTTAGATATTGCAACGGTTTTGCACCTCACTGTATATCACTTGCCGTAGGATTGAATGCACGCGCTGGTCGGTCTGGGTGATACATCACTCGTGGTGGGTTTCTATCCACCTCCTGCCAGTTCTGGCTGATATATCACTTGCTATAGACTCCCGGTCGATCCAGGTAGGTTTCTACTATCCACCTCCTGCTAGTCCTGACTGATATATCACTCGCTGTAGGGTCGAATGCATACGTTGGTCAATCTAGGTGATACATCACCCGTGGTAAGGTTCATTCTCTCGATGCGGCCGAACTGATATATCACTTGCCGTAGGATTTAATGCGTACATTGGTCAATCTAGGTGATACATCACTCGTGGTAGGTTTCTATCTACCTCCTACCAGTTCTGACTGATATATCACTTGCTATAGACTCCTGGTCGATCCAGGTGATACATCACTCACTGTAGGTTTCTACTATCCACCTCCTGCTAGTCCTGGCTGATATATCACTCGCTGTAGGGTCGAACGCATACGTTGGTCAATCCAGGTGATACATCATCCATGGTAGGTTTGACTGATATATCACTTGCTGTAAGATTGAACGTGTACATTGGTCAATCTAGGTGATACATCACCCATGGTAGGTTTTGTTCTCTCAATGACCGAACTGATATATTACTTTCTGTGGGTTTGAATTTGCACACTGGTCAGTCTGGGTGGCTAGTCACTCCTCCTCCTACTTGTTCTGACTGATATATCACTTGCTGTGGTTCTACCTGGTCAGTCTATGTGACACATCGCCCTTGGTATGTTTCCGTGCTTCCTCATGTCAATCCGACTGATGTATTACTCGCAATAGGTTTAATATGTACCTGATCAGTCTGGGCGATACATCACTCACGGTAGGTAGGAGCCATGTTCATCACTCGCCGTAGGTCTAAGTGCACGCTCTACTTGTTCAAGTGACATGAAGTGTTCACAATATGATAGATAAATATGATGGATTTAATATACGATAGATACCATCATACAACCAGTTCTGCGCTTTCATGATGCTCAAGATAATTGTTCCCCCACATAGACTTGAACATAGCTGCCATGGCGCCTTGCAACGCTGCTTGGGATTTAGCATAAGCAGATGACCCTTCGTGGTCAGCCTCTTTTTCGAATGTACGAGCGGCAGCACGCTGCAGCCACTGTTCCCTCTCCCAGTCTAAAAACACCAAAATTCTCCGCATTTCCTCTCTGAGGAGGACCACCTCTTCTGCCCAGCGAGCCGCACGCACTCGTGCCTTGCACCACTCGACTCGCAAACCTATCAGGGTTCAATGAGTTATGAACTGACAGTATAACTCAGACTTACAATCTTGTAGATCCTCATCGCTTTTACCCAGAACGCCAGGAACCTTCCAAATCCAGGATAGGTCCCTTGTCCCCTCTGTCTAACCGTCCAACATATCCGTCATATGTCTCATGTCATTATCGCACAGTGGACGAAGCACTTCCTCCCAACCAACTTTATGGAGTGAAACACCTAGCATGAGCAAGGCTTGCCGTGCAGCATTGTATTTAGCTTTGCTCTTGCGCTTTTTCTTTTCTGCATAGTTGAGAGCACTGCGAGCGCATGTGTTAGCACGCTGACCACGAATGTTTGCTGTTTTGAAGATGGTCAGATGGGCATGCAGCTGAATGCTATGTCGGACATCATTCAGGGCGTCGTTAGCTTGCGCGTAATGTAGTTCCCATTCGATCAGCCGCAATCGATCACTACAAGGGACCTCCAGAGTCAGTTCCGAAGGGAACCAGAGTTTGACACTTTTGGGTCTGCAGGTTTCAGCATTGGCCACGTCTGTACAGTTGCCTGTGGCACGTAATGCAGCAACTGAAGGCATGTACAGTATTTGGGCTTCTAGCCATGCGTCCAACTTCCGTTGGAGAGCATTACGCCGTGCAGTAATGTTGCATCTCTGGAGGTCAGTAGCGTGGATTCCCAATGTAGCGCTATCACTAGCCAGTTGGCGCCTTATGGTTGTCAGATGCGCACCCATGCCCATCACACAGATAAAACTTACTGTAAGTCTTGAATATCCAGACCGGATGAAATCAGGATCAATGGCGATATGTCCGCATGCAGTGATACGTCCGCGTGTTCTTGGAGATCATGTGCTTCTTGCTCTGCGAGACGTAGCCTGACAGTGGACTGCATTAAAGCTAATTTGTGATAACGAAGGAGTCAGTGGCATGGCTGCATGCTCATGACAAAACTGACGAGAGCTTCGGCTCTCAAATGGATTGAGTTTCGTGTTGTCCTCTTCCCACTCCTGTACTTCGTGGAGCCATTTCGCTAGCTGACTCTTCTCTATGGTACTCCTGAGTTCATCAAGCTCCCGGCGATGGGTTTGTGCACTCTCTAGTGCATCTGTCAATTTGCGTAACATAGTCTTGCCTAATACCATATACAGTTAAGCGACACGGTGATGACATAGACGACATACCAAGTCCAATCTGCTTCTTCCAATTTGAATCACCAAAGTGGTCATCAAGGTGATCACGGCGTGACCCAGGGCCCATCTCCTTTGTGCTTGATGCGACACGGTTGAAGTTGGCCCAACCACGCTCGGGTGCTTCTCCATTGGTACGACCTACCCAACGAGTAAAATTGAACAAGAAAGATGTTTGACAGCTTTGAACATGAGCCCTCAGATGAAACTTGGGCACGAAAAACCGGACAATCTTGGAGGCGGGGTCCAGACGGATAGAAGTGGGCATTGTAGATGCGCGAGTCCAGAGCTTCTTGTGCCACTGGCATGCGATATTGTAAGAAAAGTTAAACATCAGAAGTGCAAAATGCGCCACGGCGGAAAAGACAAGGTAGTCCATGTTAACATACCTGACCAATCAGTACGGAATGCCAGCAACACAAGAACAAACTCACTTCTTTCCCTTCTGCAGGTCTCCTACACCATTGGGCAATTTCATTTCATGTCAAGCACAGTCTACAGTCCCCACACCGGTTGCCGCAAGTCCCCGGGATGTCTTCGAGTCGGCCATATTCATGGCACTGTGACCAACACAAGTGGATTTCTGTTGGATGTATTAGTTGGACCGTAAGATCAAGTATCGGTCTGCTTACTGACTTCCTGAGCAACGTGGGCACGGTCTGCCAGGTATGTTTTGTAGGACTGCTCCTCAACAAAGTATGCCCAGCCACGATTAAGACTTGGATCAGTCTGATCGGACGAGACAGTTTTCCGCTTCAACCGAAAGTTTGCATCAATTGCAATGAACAGTGCATAGATCCAACTAAATTATTCCAGTTAACTGTTGTATATCAGACCCTGTGATGACTTACCCATGTGCTGGCGTCACCTTTTCCCAGCCCAACGGCAAATTGATGCCTGGATGAGGGCAGGCGGGGCATTTCACTGCACACTCGCCTTCTTGGGTTGCATCAATCCCCTTTGGGTCATGCCCTCGGCCAGCACGTTTCAATTGCTTTAGGTGGCGGAACTCGCGTGTCATGCACAAGAAAGCAGCATAGCGATCCTAAGAGCTATCAATAATGAGGTAGAAAAAATGCTTCCAGACTTACTCGTACTTCCACCAGGCCCGTGTTGTCTGTAAGGCGTGCGAGGCTAGAGTAAAACTCATAAGCGGACGCCTTGGATTCCAGTGAGAGTAAGTGAAAGGCCTTGAGCACTGTGAGTGTCGCTGCAGTCCGAGGCTCCGAGGTGGTCGCGGGAAACCAGCGGCTTCGAAGAAGCTGTTTATAATGCGTTTGTGCTTGCTCGCATCCACAGAAGTCCAAGCTTATCTCGTGTATTCCATTTGTGTCGATCACGACAAAGTCAACCCTGGCCGCTGGTTTCCAATTATAGCATAAGGTTCCTGGTGGGTGACCCAACTGGACACGAAGTCCTAATGACTTTAGTGTTACATGCTGAAAGTATTCGCCGTTCCATGCCTGCCATTTTGCACTACATCAGTGGAAAGAGTGACCCAAAATGAAACCTACCTCGATTCTGTGTAAAGGATTGCTCACATGACATGCCAGGATACATTTAGCACAGAAAAGCATCGTCCTGAAGCAGTCCTTGCAACGGTAGCATGGGGAAACATTGTCATCACAACTACAGATGTTGCGGCGGTCGCTGCAACATCCTTCGAGACGTACATATGAATTCATCAAGGAACGAAGACCGCACTGGTAGCCACTGCAGTAATGGGTGGACCTGTGGGTATTACGCCGTCCAGAGAAATCAACAAGTACTGAAATATCTCACTTACGCTTGGTGTTTCCCTTCTCACATTATTATGGCTATAGTCAATATTTTCTGCAGGCTCCATAGGTTCGTCTGATTGGGGGATTTCTGGCGAAGTCTCGAGTGGTGTCTGGACTGCAGTGGAGGGCTCAGCAATGTTTAAGTCAGATCCCTGAGACGTCATAAACGCAGTTCGAACAGAAACAGTTCCATGTTCATGAGTTCGATACACATGATGTTGCTTGTACTCCACCTCTTCATTTGCAGACGAGGCTTCAAACTTAATGAGACGAGCCTTCTTGGGCCCTCGGCGACGGCTCATATGAACCTAGTTTTCCTGTGAATGTAAGAGACCGAGATGATGTGTCGACTTAGCTGACGCTCCGTTTTTGCAATATAACCAGATGGCAATATGTGGTTCTACGTGAGAATGCCGCGGCAGTTGTGCCATTGGAAACTCATAAAGAGTCACCTGTGGTTTGGGAGAAGTTCAAGCTACTAACCTGCGAGTGCGAGATGTAAGTCTGTATTCTCATGATGTGCTCACATACCCTGATCAAGACGATAGGCATGCCTATAATCACACTCGTGTTCTGCAAGTTCACGTCGCAGCTGCGAGAGGGATTTGTCCTCGCCCATTTGTCCTCAGTGGACACCAGATTGGGTGGGTAGTGCAACACTTCTACGATTGTGGAATTTGGACCTTCAGCAATGGGGGTGAATGCCGTGAGTTCTTTACCTCGCTCGTCAATGATTTCAATGCGAAGTGGCCGGTGAGGGAAAAAGTTTTTCCACTCATCCCCTTGGAGGTGGCGTTGGACTGCGTGCAGCAGCAAGAGCTAAACAAGAAGCAGAGTGAACTCCGCCATGTGAGTCGCTCGTTTGATCCTCGGACATAACCAATGACTGTACCTCAGCATCTATTCTTCCTATGGAAGTGGGTCAACTATGGTTGGGATAACTTCGACATCAACTTTAGCGTTGCGCAACCTTTGAAAGATTAATACGTTTTGCACTTCTTGTTACCATCCAACCGCTTCTTGGCTCCACTACGACAAATGATTCTCACCGGGGTCGTAAGAGTAATTCTTGTACTACCATGAGAATGAAAATAATTGGGATTACCACAAGGTTCCGATTGACTGGTAGAGTAACACACCTCGCTGCCGCATGTCAGCAATGTCCAATTCCTCCATCGCGCCGCACAACAAGTTCTCTATCACCTTGAGTGCCAACCGAACTCGCTTTTGCAGAGTGCATACATCCTCCTGGTTTGCCACCAATTCTCTACCACTGGTGGACATTAATGCCACATGGACCTCACCCACAGCTGTATGGATCGCATCTATTCTCTTGTAACTCTTCGTAGCAATGTAATCCAAACACAACGAATCCATAAGTGAGCGGAATGATGGTCCAATTATGCTTTCGAGCGAACACTGAGGGCTAGCAGACGTATCCCTTGAGAAAGACAATAGTATGCTGACACACAAAAATATGTCATTTTCTACATACCTGCATGCTGTTCGTTTCTCGTATCGCTTGGACCGGGCCTTCGCATTGATTTCAGCACGGTGTCTGCTGCAAAGTAAGGATTATTGCGACATCGAACAGCATAGACCCACCGTTCGTAATATTTTGCACGCGAAGCTCGAGCTGCAAGCTGTCTTTCCTGTGGTGTTTTGTATAGCTTTGGTCGGGGCATGATGGTTATGGACACAACGTTTATACAGACTGTTCCGATGAATAATCTGATCACGTGATCATACCATTGCATGCGCTGGCCTGGCGCAGTAGGAGATTTATTCATGCACAGGGCGAAACCTTTTCACGTAGCCAATACACACTAAGCCAGCACAGTATAATGCACACATGAGTCTATTAAGAAGCATGTCTGTCAAATGGTCTGGACAAGAGTGACTCAAGGTGTCGGCCGTATGGCACCTGAAGATGCGGATATCTGATCTAGCATCTGAGGTCAGTCTTGCATTCGAATCACTACACCAGCACACTCCCATTATGCACGATTCATTCTATTTTTCTTGCTGAAAAAACAAGCACTGTTCACAAATCTCTATAGTTCATTGTGGACCGATCCATCATGCATCATGGATCCCATTGTCCAAAACTCTGTTTCGAGTCCGGTTAGACCTGACGTCATGATAGGAGACTTAAAACACAGAAAAGCGCAGCACTCAGGTCCTAATCGGGAAGCTGCATAACTAGTCTGAGCAGCTTGGATGGGCAGCGTCAACGTTTCAACCCTCGCTCTGAACAGGGCACAAAATAGCGAAATCGGGCTTGCCATTCACATTTGATGTACAAGAGTGGCACGAGGCACCAGGTCCTGGACCCTATCGGGAAGGTGCATGTCTGACTAGTCTACGGGAAAGCTACTAGGCTCAACGGAGGTATTCTGCTAAACCATCGTCAATTGCATCCAGGATGACCCAGCCGCCTTCTTCAACTGAATTAACCCTAACATATGCTGCTCCTCTCACACGCGAGACAAGGGGCGACACATTTGTCCTGCATTATGGCATCAACGACCCTGTCATGTAGAGAAGAAAAAAAAAGAAACTCACCAAAGAACAAACACGCCAACCAGGAGCCCGCACGTGACTGCATAAAATGGTCCTGTGGAATGTTCCTCAGGGATAACAAGGACAAAGGATTTGTATGTTGCAGTTCTATGGTGACTAGGGGTACGGACGTTGTCTGAAGGCTTGCAACCTCCTGATGTGAGCCCGCGATATTTGTGCAATGGGGGAAGTTTAAAATCTTTCGGCACCATCGTACCTATGTAATCGTGTAAATCTGCCATCAGTTTATGATAAAGTCACTTACCTTCGCACTGAATTCGCCATGACTCGTAATCACTGAACCGCTTGTAGGCTTGCAGTTTCAAGGTCTGCGACAGCCGGTAGGAATCCTCGAATGATAGGTTCAAGTGTGTGATTTCATTGTGCCGTTCTGAGAAGGGTGATTCTGGGAGGTAACCAGCGATGGTGTAATTACGACTTACTAAGGAATTCTTCGAGCTTGAGACCTGGCCATTCGTCGCTTGGTGTATCTAGGTCGGGAGGATGTGACATGGGAGTCGGGAGGAAAGAAAAGAATAAAGTTACGCACAGCTTATATATTCCCAAACCTAGCTTCCGCCGGGGATCACACAGAGAAGCCTGGCCCAATTTGCATGTATACCAGTTATGGGTCAGCGAGAAGCTCATACAACATTTGGACTCGCTGGGTTTCAATCCCATCCTTCATAGTACTCTCATCCAACATGTTTCTCTCCTGTTGCACGTTATATCCGGTCACTTACGAGCGAACGTGCTTACTGGTTTCGATTCCATCCGACATGTCTCTTGACCATCTGATGCATTTCTCTCCTATCCAACGTGTTTCTCTCCCATCCGACACATTTTTCTCCCATCAAACGCATTTCTCTTCCATCTAATATGTGTGCCTTCCATTGCACGCTATATCCAGCTAACTGTTAGCAAAGTGTGTCAGTCTATAATAACGATAACTGTTTGGTGACATTACCCACTCCCCAAATGCCTCCACCACTGTGGGTGACCCCCGAGCAGGAACTCTTCCTGCAGCAATTTTATTCTGAGTTCGTACAATGCCAAGCAAAACAAGAGTATAGTACCTTCTGGCCACCACTATATGAGTGTTGGTTCGCTGAGTATCCTGAATGCACGATCGTATTTCCTGGATTAGCCCATGATGCAATATTATCTGAGGATCAGAAGGTCACTCTTGCCAAGGCAGTTGAAGCACGAAAAGACGTACGTTGTAAAATTTGAGTCATAAAGGTTGTCGTGCTAATGAACAATGAAGCAATTACGCAACAAGCTGCACAACAAATGGGGTGTGAAAAAGAAAGCGCGATTAGCCAACGCTGCAGACGCCAAGGCTTCCTGTCATATCCAGGAAATCACGCTAAGTTCAACTCCGGAGCTCCGCTCTCAAGTCCACCAACTCCGGAGCACTTTCGCCCAAGAAGCACTTAAGAGTTCCCGGAGTTCCTTCTTATATTCTTCTTCATTCTGTTCCTTGTTCCTTTGACTCTTTTGTATTAGACTCGCTTCTTAGATTCGACCACAGCTGTGTTCAACTGCGGACACAGCTCTGGCTTACTTTTCCTCCATCTCTGCCTCCGTTCATATACGAGTATTTTCCTAACTCCGCTTCTGTATATAAACCCTCTGTACTCGATACTCATACTCCAGTTTGAATATCACATTAGACTTACTCCTCCTACCCCTACCCTCTCTGACTGACTTATTCACACTTCGTGTTGAGTCCTTACTCCTCTGTCCGACCAACTCCGAAATACGGGACCAGCGTGAAGACAAGGGCGCACCACACACGGTGAAGCCAAGTCCCATCCGCTCCTAACTCCGGACTTCATCAGAGTTACCTCCGGAGTAAAACCGGTCTTAACAAGAGGCGTGAAACACGTTGTGAATCTTCCAGGTCTTTGGGAGGTGGAGTTCATAGGTGAGTGGAGATAGTACATGGGTAATTTCAAAGGGGCCATGGTGTTTGGGCACAAGTTTCCTGGATGGGTATTTTAGATGGAGATGAATGGCTTCTAACCAAACTTTATCTCCTGCTTTCCATGGGGTGAAATGGTGAGTGGTCTGAGTGGACATGAACTTTCGAGTGGATTCATGAGCAGCAAGGGCTTCTTTACGGGCTTCGTTGAAATTGGAGAGTCAGTTCTCCAGAGTGGGGAGAAAGGACTTTCCTATCATGGGATAAGAGTGTGGTTCGTAGCCATAAAGTAATGAGAAAGGGGAGCATTTGGTGGAGCTATGTGGCACAGAGTTGTGATGGAATTCCACAGCAGATAAGGATTGCACCCAGGTGTGGGGATTGTTGGCACAAAAGATGCGGAGGTAAGTTTCTAGTTCTTGATTGGTTCGTTCGATCTGTCCATTGGATTGGGGGTGATAAGTAGTGGAGAGGCGAACATCATATTTTAGGAGGAGGGCGAGTTCTCTGGCGAAGGCAGAAGCAAATTGTGGTCCTCTGTCTGAAATTGAGTCATGGAGACCAAAGCATTTGAACATGTTCTCAAAGAAAAGAGAAGCAATTCCTGCTGCATTGATGGATTTGGAACAAGGGATGAGAATTACCCCCTTCGTAAGGCTGTGGTCAACCACGACCAAAATAGAATTGAAGCCGTTAGAAAGGGGAAGGTTGGTGATGAGATCGCAAGACAGCTGCTTGAATGGCAAGGTCGTGGTGGAAACGATGGGGGAAAGAGGTGGGATTGTGGGATGCATGTTGACCTTATTTTGCTGACAGATGGCACAACCATCCACAAAGTGTCTCACAAAAGTAGAGAGACCTGGCCACCAAAAATCATGTTCAACAATCGTTTTAGTGTGGAATACCCCCATGTGGCCCGAGAGGGGGGAAGAGTGAATGGAGTGCAGTAATGCCGACTGAGCAGGAGGGGGAACGTACATATGGCCTTTGAAGTAAAAGTGGCCGTTATCGAAGTGCCAGTTAGAAAGGAAGGCACAAGTGAAGAGAGGGGAACCTTCATTGAGAGCGGTGAGAGCTTTGACAATGAAGGGGTCTGATGGTGTGGAGGACTGGATGTGGTGAGCGAGTGCGAGATTGAGAGCTGAAATAATAACAGGGGCGGGAACGATGGAGGTGTCGATATTGTCAGAGGAAGTGTCGATAGAGTCTCGGTGAGAGAGGGCATCGGCGGGTCCCATTTTGGTACCAGGTGTGACAACCCAGTTGATGTCAAAGTCCTGTAAAAAGAGGGACCAGCAGGCCTGGCGACAGGAGAGTTTGTGAGGGTCATGGACATATGATAGGTTCTTATGGTCAGCGATAACACAGACGGGGTGCGGTGTTCCCTGGAGGTAATGCTTCCATTCATTGAGAGCAAGGATGACTGCAAGGAGTTCATGGTCATAGATATCATAGTTTCGTTTGGCAGGGGAGAAGGTTTTTGAGAAGTAGGCAATGGGATGCTTGTTGCCATTGGGGTCGTTCTGCATGAGGACTGCACTGGTGGCAAGAAGAGAGGCATCTGTCATGACATGGAAGGGTTTCATAATATCAGGAATGGCAAGGACAGGAGCTGTGCAAAAGTGTTTCCAAAGGAAATCAAAGGACTGTTGTTGTAATGGGGACCAGAGCTGGGGTTCACCTTTACAAGTGAGAAAAGTCAAAGGGGCGACAATGTTGGAGTAGTTTGGAATGAACTTTTGGTAGAAGTTGGCGAAACCTAGGAAGGAGTGGACACCCTTGATGGACGTTGGTGGTTTCCAGTTGGCGATGGCGGAGAGTTTCTTGGGGTCCATTCAGATGAGTCCTTGTCCAATGATCATGCCAAGGTATTCCATGGTGGGAGTGTTGAAAGAACATTTTGAGATCTTTAGAGACAGTCCATGTTCTCAAAGGCACAAGAGGACACGATGGCTTCATTCATGGTGGAGTTTGATGGTTCCCTGTGTATGAATTCCGAGATCATCCATGTAGATCTTTAGCTAGCATTCTAGAATCATGTTGGCAAAGATATGGTTCATGAAGGCTTGGAAGGTTGCGGGTGCATTGCAAAAACCAAAGAACATGACAGTTGGTTCAAAAAGGCCCAACAGGGTGATGAAAGCAGCCTTCCATTGGTCTTCCTTTCTGATACGAATGTTGTTGTACCCCCATCTGATGTCAAATTTGGTGAAAAAATTTGCTTCCTTCATATCGTCAATGAGTTCAGAGATCAGCGGTAAGGGGTAGGCGTTCCGGATAGTGTGGCTATTGAGGTAACAATAGTCCTGGCAAGGGTGAAGACTACTGTCTTTTTTTGGGACGAAGAAGAAAGGGACAGCCTGAGGGGATTTGGAAGGAACAATACGGCCAGTCTTCAAATGTTCTTCGACAAATGCTTGGCAAGTCTCCTTTTCTAAGGGATTAAGCAGGTAAATCTTGGCAATCTTGGGAACAAAGGTATCTTTCAGGTCGATCGTGTGATCGAAGGGGCAATGCGGTGGGAGTTGGCTGTGAGTAGATTTGGCAAAGACGTCGGAAAAATCAGTGCAAAACTGGGGAATAGGGATTTCTTTTGGCTTCTCAGTTTGGGTGATTTTGGTGGAAATGGTAATTTTGGCAATATTCTCTTCAGAAGATCTTGTTGAGGGAGAGCACTCACGGAGAGGCCACTCGACCCCAAGAGGATATCGTGAAGAGAAGATGGTAGTGATGTCTAGATCAGGGTCAGAAAAGGGCAGAGTTCCATAAGAGAGGGCATTGGTTAAGTGGGGGAAGGAGTCGAAGCTAAGGGTGAAGTTTCTCCAGCAAATGGTTGGGTTCCATTTCTGGAGCCAGGGCAGGCCAAGTATTATGTGAGGGTTTCGAAGGTGAAGTACTAGAAAGGAGACAGTGTTGGAGAAATCTGAGGCGAAGATTTTGATAGTGGCTTTCCAGAGAATAGACCCTTTCATGTTGGTAGTTCCGTCCACGTTATAAGCAATGAGAGGTTGTGAAAGACGAGATAGTTTAAAGTCACCAAGAGGGAGAAGTCGAGGATCAAGAAAATTTTTGGTTGCTCTGGAGTCAATGAGAGCATTGGTATTGACAGTTTTTGTCATGCCATGTAGCTGGACTGGGAGACGCATGGTTCTATTGTCGTTTCATGCTACAAGTACATTATCGATGTAAAGGAAAGGAGACGTCGAGGTGGCTTCCCTTCTTAAAAATCCTTCATAGCTTGGATTTATTCAGGAGGAACAGAGTGGTATTCCTTAGGGGGTTCTTCATAACACATCTTGAGGACAGAGAGGATTTTCTTCTCTCCTTTTCCAGACGTCTTCAAGAAATTGATGTACTCATCAAGTGGAGTAACGGTGGAGATGGCGGCCACCAGTGCGGAGGGGGTGGTTTTGGTGGAGCGAATGCTCTGGGAGTTCCGCATGGTGGAAGAGGAATTGTTCTGGAACTGAGGATGTTGAGGGGGGGAAGAGATGTTTGGAAATTTACAACAGTTCTGAGCAGAGTGTCCGGGGAGTCGGCAACAGAAGCAGCGATTTTCATGAATACATTTGGTGTATTCAGTGGAGGTAAGCTTGGTGACAGAGATAGTGTTGACTTCCATGGCATTGGGGTCTCTGGTGGGGCGAGGAGTAAAAGAAGGAGGTGGGTGACCTCCTCGCAAAGCCATGATGCACATTTTCTGGGTGTGGAAAATCTTGGCTTGTTCGATCCATTTGGCGACAGTGGTGGGGATGGCTGCCATGGAGAGAATCATGGTGGTGATCTGTTGGTCTAGGCTGAGTGAAAACTGATCAATGAGGGTGATGTTGTTAGTAATCCCAGCTTTACATGAGAGATTCTGGAAATCGGTGATGTACTGTTGGAACCCATCATCGGTGGTTCCGTTTGAAAGATGAGAGGATTTCTGGATGAGTTTGGATAGTTCAAAACAGGAGATGGCTTTGGTGTCAAAAGGGTAAAACATAGTTTCAAAGTTGTCAGCAAATTCCTTGAAGGTTTTGCCTGAAGTGATGGTGGTATCAGCCATCTTGTCATACCACATCTCAGCGAAGGAGGTGCCTCTTCCCTTAGACATCTTGTTAAGGGTGGTCATGATCTTGTCGTTGTTGGTGAGATAGAGTGTGGCATTGAGTACAAAGTAGGCCTTCATGGCCTTGATCCATCTGGAGGCATCAGTAGGTTCTCCAGAGAAGTCAGCAGGGAGAGCCACTTTGAGTTCTGAGGTGTGGGAAGACATGGTAGTAGTAGGCTGTGTAGGGGTGGTGATGGTTGGCTGTGAAGTCAGAGGTGGCGGCGTCGAGGGATGACTGAATACAGCAGTCCTTTGAGTGATGCTAGGGTACATGTTCTGTGGTCTGTGGTCTGTGGTGGCGATGGCTTTGGACAATCTGTTGGGAAGATTGTTCTTCTGGGGCATCAATTTCAATGTCGCTGTCGCTATCGTGGTGGTCGCAATGAAGTTCAAATCTAGATGATCGACTCGTGGTGGTAATGGATGGGTTTTACACTGTAGAAGGTGGGACCAAAGACAGTCTTGATCTTTTGTTATGCATAGCATACACAATGGACTAGACTCCTAAGGCTTACTGACTCAAGTGATACTCATGAAGAGACCAGCTCAAGAGGCAGAAGGGACAAAGGAGGATGAAGGATTGGTCAAGGGGTTTCCTTGAATGAGACAAGAACTACTAGATCAACTAAGAGTCACAAGGATTGGACTTGAAAGTATGCTAGTATTGCGCAGATCAAGACTAAAGTACATACAAGAAGGAGTGAGGTATTTATATGGGAGATGCCTTGCACACGGACCAGAGAATCAAGAAAGGAAATAGAACAAAAGAGGAAAGGAATAGTGAAGAATGTCAAGGAATACGGGAAGACTGGTCATCATGAGAGATACGAGGGTGGGAAGGAAAGGAAGAGGAAGAAGTTACACATGGTAGTCGGGTTAAAGTAAAAGAGATGGGTCCGGTGATCAAGAGAAAAGCAGAATGGAAGTAATGACGATCACCTTGCCAATTGTCAAAGTGAGAAGAGAAAAGGAAAAGGACAAGGCGATGGAAAAGAAGATAAATTGTAACAGAATGAAGACATTGGAACATCGTCAAAAGCAAAGGGGCAAGCACCTGGTATGTGATGTGCCATCAAATTAGAATAAGGCTGACTGAATTGTATGAAGTTCAACCTGCGAGAACTATGTGTCACAAGGCATCTGTCAAGGAGGTGATCAAGTTGGAGACGAGTGCCAATGAAGAGAACGAGGCTGATGACAATGAGAAGGGGACAATACCCAAGAAACCTGCCAAATGGGTCAAGACTGCCCAACAAGATGCACCCAGTGGTTCCTTCCAAAACAATGCCATCCAAACAGTAAAACAGCTTGAAGATGGACTCCTGGCAATCCAGAGTCAGGTGAAGACGATGGAAGCTGAGCTGGCAGCACTCAAAGAATTGTTTGAAATGTAATAGCTAGAACATGTGCGTCTTGTAGTCTTATAGATAGTCTTAAATCACATTGTGTTTGCATCCATATCACATTTAGCATGTTTCTGAAGTATGAATAAAATGAAATTGAAAGAAAATGAATAGAAGATGAGAGAAGACAAATGAATCAACAAATCTAAGTGCGAGATACCACTTGACTTGGCTTCTTCGATCAACTTTCAAGTCTATACCTGCATGGATCCCAAAGACGAATAACAGATTGAACAGAAATAGATTGACACAATGAAGAGGTGCAGTGTCTCTGTGCACAAGTGAAGGAGAATGTCTAAATAATCAATAAGTGCAAGACACGAATGAAGAACAATATCATATGATTGTCTGATAGTATTGTTTCTTTGGGAGACAGAATAAGAGCTTGTCCAGATGATGGATTGGTGGCGCCGGCCTAAACCCGGGGTGAGATTGATAACTCCAGACAAAACCTGGGGTGATGTGAAATGAATTGAATGAGATAGCTTGAAGGATGAGGTGGGCGCAACCACCTAACAAATGAAGAATGAAGATTAATGAATGGGCAATGGAGACAAATATACGGATCTGGCAGATCCAGATTGGGAACAAAAGCAGTGGATCAATGAATTGATGCAAAATGGATGTGGGCGAGAATGTAACTCGAGAGAATAAAGGATATTAAATGTGAAAATAGAATGAGTATATACTCCCCCCCAGGAAGTTCGAATGATGACCTCCTGGGCATTCAAATGTCATATAGCGACAACACTATGTACCCAGAACAATCAAGAATAGAGAAAGGGGGGTGAGCCAAATGGGATGACATGAGAAGAAATGAAATTGAATTAAGGGGGACTTTAAATGAATGACCCCAGAGCAAATAAATATGAATCCAGGTAACGAAGCAGATGGAACGAGATGAATCCAGATGCTTAACCGGGAGAATGAAGGTGTGACAAAGAACATGATTAACAATAAGAACAATAGAAGTAAAATGAGGCAAGCACAATAGACAAACAAAATATGATAGACCACCCAATGAATCCAGGTAAGTCATGAGAGCGACAAGTGATTGGGAGAAATGAAGATCATGAGATCAAGATAACAATGTTTTGAAATGATCTGGATAAAGACGAGGGTGCTCATGAACAGGCCAAAGAAAACAGGACACCTGGCAAGATGGATCCACACCAATCCGGGTTAGGATGGGGGGTAATGAATGAGAGGGAAAGCAAGGAAGAAGGAAAGAGGGTGGATCAAAATGATATGAATTGAAAGGGGAGAGGGCCAGGCATGGCAAATGAGGTGAAGACAAAACTATACCAGGTACTGCTTTGATGGATTCAACATCCGGATTATCAGAGTGGACAGATAGTGATAGAATCTGGACATGAGAAGCAGGGGGTGTGTCATCTATTCGTTTAGCAGATGATAGGGGTGCGTGTGACGAAAGCGAAGCAGCAATATCTGTGAGTGAGGGGGCAATTTAATGAGGGCAAGTTGAGACTTCGAAGGCAAAGGCTCTATCCGATTGATAGACCTGCCAGGCTGTGTTGAGATATGACTGAAACGAAGGGTGAGAAATGTCGAGTGAAGAAGAGATGCCTTCGGTATCAGACTAAGTGTCTGATTCAAAGATGTCTGACATAATGTTAAGAATATCGAAGGTATCTGGCAAATCCAGATTGGCAGATGACAATGAACCTGAATCCAGCCTGAGCAGCAGATTGGGTGGCGATGACAATGATAATAACGATAACAGCAGTGCTGCGATAGAAGATGAGATGACACTTGGAGGGCTAGATATGTTAGTAGATGAAGGTTTTAGAGATGAAAACAAGTAGGATGGATGAGGAAGGAATAGGCAGATTGGACGAAGAATGGAACTCGACAAGTGACAAAGCTGAAGGATGAATAGAGAGAATAAAAGTAGCTGCTTCGAAACTATCGTTGATTGCATATGGGCCATCTGGATGAATGTCTGGCTTAACAATTGAAAGATGAGCATGAAGAGAATCCTGAATGGAATCCAGAAATCCACTAAGAAAAAGTGAATCACATTTGAATTCAAAAAAACAATGTTTAGCAATTAATGGCCATGCAATGCAATGAAATGCACAATAATACTTTCGCAGCTCATTCAATGATGACATGAGCTTTGAATGTAAGTCACAGATGAGCTGCATCAAATCCGCCCAACAATAGTGGTCCATGCGTTCACATCCGGGGTACTGCAACTTGACAGCCATGATAAAGGTGTCCCAATCTGAGGGATTGGCAGATGCTTCTGGTAGGAATTTCCAAAGCTCTGCTTCATCAAGAATAGCATATTGAATAGCATATTTGATCTTCTTTGCATTATTGAGACCTGTCTGAGTGGCTAGCATATCCACTTCATCAAAGAATCCTGGAAGGTCAGTAGGTATATCATTGAAGCATGGTGTGTCAGGAGTATTTCCAAGGGGCATGAAGAAACATGCAGCCATGGCAAAATGAGAAGGGTGAGAACATGAAAAAGCGGATTGGACAGATTAAAACAGATGGAGTGGATTGGACCAAGCAGTATGAAGAAAACAACAAAGGACGGAAGAATGATGAAGTGAAAACCAGCGCTGATGACAAAAACAAAGTTTAATGTGTGGCAAAGAAGAGGACAAGTCAAAGGAATTGCAAAAGAAGCTATGGAGAATCCTTGTGGCACCAGATTCGCAAGAAGAGAAGAAGGTTCGAAAAAAAATGAAAAATAGAAGCAGAATGTGACAGAGCACAAGATAAACGATGAATGAAGCAATACCTAGACGTGAGAATGCTGAGGCAAAGGTCGACACATCCTCTTTGACAACCTGGGAACCCCCCTTGCAGTAGGCTCCAGATGTAAAGTCAATAAAGGTTGTGGGATGGGAAATGGGATGCAAGTTTGACTCGTCCCAGGGAGGTATGGTGCAGGATAGTCAGTTGGAGGGGTAGACAATGACAGACCTGAGCATATAGAATAATCTGGTTTGAATCTGGAATATTGAGTTGAAATGATAGGGTGGATGGCGATGTGATAGGCGTGGATGACAATGGGAAAAGACAATGAACAATGAGATGAGATGAATAGATGTGCCATGTGCACAGCAAGACGAAAAGATGAATATAATCCAGTGATACACAACCAAACATGAAAGGCAATGTCCAATGAGTATGGACGATGATGAGATGAGGTGACCTCAAACTTCTGGTGAGAAAGAGATATATTGCAAGAATGCAAGGACAGACTTTTATAGTCTGGGGCAAACCCCAACTGGTAACTATGACGAATCCTGGTTGACAGGATAAATGAAAGAAGTGAAATATATGTCTAAAACAATACAAACAATAATCCAAATGTAATATAACTATAAACAAATGATGATGACAACGAATACAAAGTGGAATGGATAAACTATATTGAGTCCACATCAATCCAACGAAGCAGACATAACAGATAGGAACAGATAAAAATGAAAACATACTGGACTCACACTCAAATGTGACAGATGGATGCTAGATATGATAGAATGACTCGAAGACAATGAGATGACCTGTGAACAAAAGAAAAGCCCTTCCTACAAATGTAGAGAGCAGCAGCGCTCTACAGCAGACAAAGTATTGAATGAACAAAAGGCTACAACTACAGAACTGTATAGCATTAGATAAGCTTGTGGTAGCAAGCAATTCTACTTCAACACACCCTCTGAATCATGAGCAAGTCCAAGTGAACAAAAGAAATTAAAAAAGGCACCCCCTGAAAGTCCAAAGATTACCATACACCATCAGGTTCCTCATAAGTGAGACTAGCATCCTCATTTGGGCAGTCCTTGGCATAATGGCCCCTCTTGCTGCACTTGAAACAGGTGA
>JBBPNZ010000370.1:0-21658 GCA_038091195.1 Phylloporus rhodoxanthus | reverse complement strand
TGCTATTGAACTTTTTGAGGTTTGAACTTTTACTTGGTACTCCCTTAATCTATCTTGAATCACAAAAGGGATGTAAATTCATCCAAGGTAAATGTGCAATGCAAAGATAGTATGCTGATCTGTTGCAATGGTTTCTTGCCAACATTAGACTACAAGGCTCGATGGCTTAGCTGATACCTGTTTGCATCGATCCAGTCAGCCTATCTGTCAGACCCGTGCCACAACAGGCCTAACAATGATCATGGAGTGCCTGGTGGTTGTAGGCCTCCTGTCATGTATTACATTGGAGCACACATTCAGGCGTGATATACAGCGCTGTGCGCATTCACGGTGCTGCCTGCCTTGGATACTTGAAATGTGGGTCTGCAGAAATTGATTCAGCATTGAATGAGAGGTGTCCTACGTTGAATTCGTCAACATTGCCCCACACACGGTGTGCCAGATAAGTGGGCTTGGATGAGTGCATCCACAACAGATCGTTGAGTATCTGTGTCACCGATCCTGCACCCTTGGACACCTGCTTGCGCTCATTCTCCTTGACCTTGGGCAGAAACTGCCCATTGAACTGGTCTGGATGCCACCATCGGATGTTGTCCTTGATCCACTCCTTGGTCCCCTGGTCCTGTGGGTGCACAGATGATAACATGTATGCTGTGATTGCCTGCGATGTCAGATCATCAGCACCCTTGGGCCGCTTGAACATTGGCCATGGAAAGTCCTCCCACATCAGCATCCCCAGCATGCCAAGCTTGTCCCACTGTCCCCGGTGTGCCTCGAACAGCTTGCTGACCTCTTCTTTCGACATGGTTTTACCTGCCTTGGCTTGTCTTTCATGGTCCTGCATCGTGAGTCGTGCTTGCTCACATCTGAATTGCTCTTCGCACTGCTGAGCCTGCTCTGCCTGGCACCAATGGAACTCTGCCTCTGTGATGGATGAATTTGAAGTGTTGCTGGTAGGTGGCTTGGGTGTCACTGTCGCTGGTCCTGTTGAATTTGGTGCACTCGACATTTGGGTGCTCATGGTAGGACTCAGTCACACAGAAGCCAATGACCAACCACTGATAGGATTGCTGCATCCAGAAGTGCTTGTACTGACTCAATCAATGGGCGGACTTGTCACAGATCCACTACACTCATTGCAATTAGGGATTGGCCAGGGCCCTGAGGAATTAGGTGTCTGGGGAGATGGCATTGGTTGAAATGTCTTCTGAGGCCATGTTTCCCAGACTTCTTGTTTCTTTTTCTCCTCTGCTCTCTGGTGACAAATCTCTTCTTCCTGTCTCTGAAAGTCCTCTTGTAGTTTGTCGCCCCCCCTGTGATGCATTTCAACTTCTCTCCAGTTGAGGTCTTCTATCCTATGCCTCAGTTCCTCCTCATGTTTGCACAATTCCTCCTCTTTCTTCCATGTTTCTTCTGCTTTAATGCTGATTTCTTCTGTTTTGCACCGTGCCTCTTTCTCTTTTCACTCTGCCTTTTCCTGCTTCCACCTTGTCTCATACTCTTTGCATCTCGCCTCTTCTTCCATCACCCTCACCTCCTCCTCCTTCCTCCTTGCTTCTTCTTCCTTTTGTCTGGCCTCCATCTCCCTCAATTTTCCCACTTTCTCCTTGTTCTTCAACTCCTCCTTTTTTTGTCTTGTCTCTCTCTTCTTCTGCCTAACCTCTTCTGCAATTTTCTTTGTCTCTTCTTCTTTCCTCCTTGCCACCTCTTCCTTCTTCCTTGCCTCTTCCTGCCTTGCCACAGCCTCCCACTCTTTCCGGTTCACCTCCTCTTCCTTTTGTTGCAGCTCATCTGCCCTGCACTCATCGTCCTCCCTCTGCCTCTCCTCCTCCAACTGTTCTTCCTCCTGCTGCTGCTCCTCTGCCCTCTTCTTCCTGAGATCATCCTCCTGCTTAAGTTCTTCTCCCTTTCTCGCGAGCTCCTCCTCTTGCCTATTTGCTGCTTCTTTTCACCTCCTCAGCACCTCCTCCAACTCCTGCATCCTGTGCTCATTCCAACTCCCATGCCAGCCAAATGAATTGTTGAGATCCTTCTCAAAGTCCTCACGCATGTGGTGCTCCTGAAAATGGTGCTGCATGTCCTGCGTCGAGAACTGCCTGTGGAGCATTGGCTGCCAGTGATCCTCAGATGTCTGAGGTGAGCACGACTTGAACCCGTATGAGGAGTGTGGCCACTGTGCTGTTGGGCTCGACTGTGGGAAATCGTCAATCGTAAAGGAGTGCTTGTTTGTGATAGGGCGGCTTGCAGATGGTGGGGGCCTGTATGTGGGTGACCACTCCTTGGCATGCTTGCTGGTGATGCCAAGCAGGTCTGAGAGCATGGCATGCAAGACAGATGGTGCCTTGTACGACAATGTGCTCATGGTGCTGGAGCGCCTTGCGAGGGTAAATATGTGCAACATGTGCGTGTCTTCTTCAGGGGTGATTGAGGGTTTCCAAAACTCTTGGACAATGGGGCGGGCAATGCTTGGTTTACGATGGATGCTTTTGTGGCAGGGTTGGGGCTCTGGTTCATCGTGGAGGGGTTTGCTGAAAAAGGACTTGTCATCTGGGGCTTTCCAGGAGCTGAGGGAGGTGATGGAGCCTGCATGGATGGGGCGGGTGTGGGGGAAGGGGGGGATTTCGTTGGGTTCATCGTGGGTGGGGGAAAAGAAGTGGGGGCTGTCAAGGATCTGTGTGGGTATGTGGGCGACACGCTCTGGTTTGTGACTGGGGAGTGGTGTGACGTTTTCTGGGAGAGGATCTGGTTTTGGGCAGGGTTGTATTTGGAAGGCAGGTGGTGGTGGAGAAGTGGGCAGGACTGGGATGGGGCACACGTTGGACTGCCCAGGCTTGTTCTTCCTCTCCCTTTCTATCTTGTCCAAGATAGCCTGCTGCTCCTTCATTATGCTCTCTGACCAGGCACGATTGAGCTGCTCACCTGATGCCCACCAGCGTTCCTGGAGCTCGCACTCGAGTGCAATGCAGAACTACTTCTTTGTGAGCTGTCTGATGGTCTTCAGCATTGCGAGGTGGTCGGCAGTGAGGCACTTGTGCTCCTCTGGTCTGACAAGGGCCTTTGTGAGTTCATCATTGAGCTTTTGTTTTGCCTCGTTGTACATAGAGTGGAGACCGGCCTCAATATTGAGTTTGAGCATCTGTTTCCATTCATCGTCAGGTTCAAGATCGGGGGGGAGCAGAGCACTGGTGGGCTGGGGCTGATTTGAGTTTTGCATCAGGGTAACTGGCAGTGTATCGGATAAGCACCGTTGGATGAAGTGGGGTGGGGATTTGGGATAGGAGTGAGGAGGTTCAATGTGGATTGCCTCGTGCCAGTGCACGCATTCAACGTCACGATGAGGACATGGCTAGCACATAGTAGTCACGTACTATGCATCATGTCCTTATACAAGATGATAGAGGTAGTATCCTAATTGGCAAGACGCATTTTCACGCAGGCTTACACATGGGTTGATTTGAAGACATGAACTCATAGTTGGACTTCAGTAGATCTCACAAGAAAATGGACCCCGACATTGCTGGTAGCACTGCACTGCGAGTTGATGAGGGCGGTGTTGGTCAGACTGCCATAAAGAGCCACCATTGGGGCAGACATTGGAGGTCCTCGACTTGTCTCAAACACCCAACAATTTTCAGTATGTCCTCCTCATCTTGTTGCTGTTCATCCCTGACTTGCCCTTGTTTTGTTCTGAATTGCTACTAACATTGCTCTTAGGAAAACAGGCCAGCATATGACCCAATGCTCATCAAACTACTTGATAAAGGACTGAGGGCAACTAGCCAAGGTTAGGATCCACTCAGGATGACTCTGCAGTCCACTGCGAGTAACTAGTGATGATATTAGAGGTATAGAGCAAAGATACAGTACCTGCAGTCCACTGTGAGTAACCAAAAAGACTCAGAGTGGACTTGCAGGGAAGTGTGCACTTTAAGTAAATACTAGCAAACAAATGGTAAGCCACATCAGCCACATCATCAGAAAGTGAAAGAGGCACCACACAAGTGCAGAATAAAGCTAGAAAAGTGCAGAAAAGTGGTAGATAGGAAACTTGAATATGAAGAACATTGTGAGAGTGAAATGAACATGAACAGAGTGCGAAATCACCAAATCTAACACTCCCCCCTGATTGTGCAACTCCACAGGCCTAGCAGTTCACAGAATTGCTGGACCTTGACCCAAGGCAGGGGCTTGGTCAGGAGATCTGCAGGCATATCTGCAGTGGATAGGAAAGAAGGAGAAATGATACCCTTGTTCACATTGTCTCGCAACCAGAACCAGCGCAAATCCAACTGCTTCATGCACCCATGATGTTCTGGATGTTTAGCAACCTGGATAGCAGACAGGTTATCCATCCATAGAACAGAACTCGCAGGTATAGGGAATCCCAGTTCCTGCAACAGCTAACACATCCAGATGATCTCCTTGCCAGCCTCACAGGTAGCCATGTACTCTGCTTCAGTGGTGGACAAGGCAACAATGGATTGACGCTTTGATGACCAGGACACAGCACCAGATCCAATCTTGACAACATATGTGCCAGTAGAATGACCAGAGTCCTTGCAACCACTATGGTTTGCATCTGAGAAGGTCGAGAAAGGCTGAGAGGTCGAAGGATCAGGAGAATAGGTGATGCCATAGTCCATAGTACCCTTGATATAGCGAAATAGATGCTTAATAGTGGTCCAATGAGCCACACCAGGATTGGTGGTGAAGGAAGCAAGCTGGCCAACAGAGTAAGCGATATCAGGATGAGTGGTGCATGAGAGATACTGCAATGAGCCAATGGCGGCACCATAGTTGACAGAATGCATGAAATCCTTGTCTGTCTCAGATTCAGGTCATTGGGTATCAGAGAGGACCAATTCAGGATTCATTGGGGTGGTAACAGGCTTACAATCTGCCATGCCAAAGTGATCAAGCATATCAATGCAGTATTGGTGCTGAGAGATGGTCAAAGAGCGCTTGGAACGATCCCTGTCAATCTTGATACCCAGAATCTCAGCAGTAGGTGTTATGCGTGGCATACACAATGGGTTCCACTCCTAAACCTGTTACCTTGAGTGATACTCACAAAGAGACCAACTCCAGAGGAACGAAGGAGGACATGGAGTCGCTTAGGGGCTTCCCAAAGCGAGACGAGGACGATGAGGGACGAAGGTCGTTCAGGGGCTTCCTGGAACGAGACAAGGACAAAGGTCGATCAAGGGGTTACCTTGAGTGAGACGAGGACTAGAGTTCGACTAAAGAGTTGTGAGGAAGGGACTTGAATATACGCTAGTATTGCGCAGATCAAGACTAGGGAAATACAAGTGATAATGGACTTGTACTTATACTAGATAAGACATGAGCATAGACCAAGAGAGAATAAACAAGGAAAGAGACATTTCCCAGAAGTGGAAAGTGAAGGGGAAAGGTCGAAGTCACAATACCGTAAGTATGGCTGTGGAAAGTGATGGCACAGGTTGCGCTGTGTCAAGAAGTGTGATGATCAACGAAATAAAGGTGATGTCTGAGTTGGATCGGAGTGGAAACGTAAAATGAGAGAGTTAGCATATGAAGTACCAAAAGAGAGCAAAGAAAGCGGCAAGTAGTCCCCCTAACAAGAAGCGGAAGAGGATAGGAAGGAAAAATCGTAACATTACCCCCTGTTCATGCCGAAGACCTCCAGGTCTTCGCTTACTCCTCTGCTTTGATTGTCAGTCACTGTCCGACCATCTGCTATGAACGGTGTTGCCGGTAAGTTCGGCATCCCGTGGATCGGCCATGATGAAGGATTCTTCAAAGACGTTGTCCAGGTCCAGATGGGAGTGCAACTCCTCAGCGAGTTCCTCATTCACGGGGTACCAATAATTAGTATGAGTGGAGTGCTCAGAGGGGGAGGCGGCGCGAGAGTGGGTGCAGGCAGGGTTGTCACAGGAGGCGAGTTCTCTTTGTATCATCCCCGGGGATAAATCATGGTGAGAAATGGGAGGTAGTCGTCATTCAGGGGGGTGTGTGGAGAGAGGGCCATGGACGATGGATTCGACAAGAGCGTCCTCGTTATCCATGGTAGGGGATTGGAATGTGGAGGGGACGGAAGTACGATGAATTGGTTGACCTTGCCAATTGGTGGTGACTCGAGTAAAGGTGGGAACAGGAGTGGGGGTGTAGTAGGTCACAGTCTCGCAAGAATTGACTTCAGATTTGGTGAGGGTCGAGGATGAGGAAGAAGCGTGGATGAGTGGAGGGACTGCAATAGTGGAGCATTCAGCGGAGACAGGGATGCGGCGAGGGACCTGGAGGGGAATAATAGGGTTTAAGGCAGTCTGAGCTGGAGCGGGAGCAGTGATGTGGGGACGAGTGGGCAAGGGTGGCGGAGAAGGAGGATGGGTACAGAAGTGGTGTTCCATACAGATCAGGATGTCATCGATGTTAGCTTCTTTGAATGCACGTAGGAGAGCTGCTCGTTGGGTGGTTAGAGCATGGTAGAGGATCATAGGGACGTGGGGAAGAGAAGCCTGTTCTCTGATGGCTTGCTCCATGACCGGAAGATGGAGGAAGAGGGTTGAGTTTTGAAGGAACGTGGTGTGGAGAGCGGCAACGAGAGAGTCAGAGTCTATGAGGTGGGATAGAATCAAGGAGAGGGTAGGGTCCTGGAGGAAGGAAATGATCACTTGGTAGTCATCGTCAAAGTATTCAGGGTGGTGGCGAACAGTGGTCTGAGGAAGAGAGGGGATAGACATGGTTGGTGAGAGACGATGAAGGCGAGTGAAGGTTGAGGTTGAGAGGATGGGATTCTCTAGAGACAGTGGAGGTCTTTATATTCTGAGAGGATAGTGGCAGTGTAACGGAGATTGGATTTGGGTTCCCATGTGTTTTCTGAGGCTGGGTATTCCTTCCATGCAGTCAGGTACTTTCGTCGATTGATGGGACCTTTGTGGGAAAGGATAGCCTCTACTTCGTATTCTTCTTCATCATCGATGACATCAGGGGGCAGAGTTGGGAAGGATGGTCCGTACGATTCAGTGCTATGAAATGGAGATAACAAGGAGGTGTGGAAGACGTTGTGTATCTTCCAGGTGGGGGGAAGGCGGAGCTTGTACGTAAGTGGAGATAGTACCTGGATGATTTCGAAGGGGCCATGACGTTTGGGCGTGAGTTTCTTTGATGGGTACCTGAGGCGGAGATGGGTTGCTTTGAGCCATACTTTGTCACCTACTTTCCAGGGGGTGAAACGGCTAGTGGTTTGGGTGGTCATGGCCTTTCATGCTGACTCGTGTGTGGCAAGGGCTTCCTTATGCGTCTCATCAAGGTTGGTGAGTCAGTGTTCAAGAGCGGGGAGGAAGGTCTTTCCGAGTGCAGGGTAGGAGCGGGGTTCATAGCCATAGAGTAATGAAAAGGGGGATCTTTTGGTGGAGCTGTGTGGCGCAGAGTTGTGATGGAATTCCACAGCAGATAGTGATTGCACCCAAGAGTGGGGATTGTTGGCACAAAAGATGTGGAGGTAGGTTTCTAGTTCCTGGTTGGTTCGTTCGGTTTGTCCATCAGATTGGGGGTGATAGGCGGTGGAGAGGTGGACATCATACTTCAAGAGACGAGCTAGTTCTCTGGTGAAGGCGGAGGTGAATTGTGGTCCTCTGTCAGAGATGAGAGAGTCGTGGAGGCCGAAGCGTTTGAATACATTTTCAAAGAAAAGGGAGGTGATTCCAGCTGCGTCGATGGTCTTGGAACAAGGGATGAGAATTACCCCCTTAGTAAGGCCATGGTCAACCACGACCAAAATAGAGTCGTGGCCGTCCGACGGGGGTAGATCGGTGATGAGATCGCAGGACAGCTGTTTGAACAGTAGTGACATGGTAGAGGCGATGGGAGAGAGGGGTGGGACGGTGGGATGTGTGTTTACCTTGTTCTGCTGACAGATAGTGCAGCCGTCGACAAAGTGTTTTACGAAAGTAGAGAGACCGGGCCATCAAAAATTGCACTCGAGGATAGTTTTCATATGATACACGCCCATGTGTCCAGAGAGGGGGGAGGAGTGGATGGAGTGCAGGAGTGTGGATCGAGCAGGAGGGGGAACGTACATACGGCCTTTAAAGTAGAGATGGCCATTGTCGAAGTGCCAGTCAGAGAGAGACGTGTGAGTGAAGAGAGAGGATCCCTCGTCTAAGGCAGCGAGGGCTTTGATGACAAAGGGATCAGATGGCGTAGACGATTGGATATGACGAGTGAGTGTGGTATCAAGGGCGTTGATTATAATGGGGTCAGGAATGATAGAGGCGTCGATGTTGTCAGAAGTGGTGTCTATGGAGTCATGGCGAGAGAGGGCATCGGCAGGGCCCATGCGAGTTCCTGGGGTAACCTGCCAGACGAGATCAAAGTCTTGGAGGAATAACAACCAGCGAGCTTGGTGGCGGGAGAGTTTACAAGGGTCCTTGATATACGATAGATTTTTATGATCAGTGATGATAGTGACTGGGTGGGTGGTGCCACATAGGTATTGTTTCCACTCATTGAGGGCGAGGATAACGGCAAGAAGTTCGCGATCGTAGATGTCGTAGTTTTGCTCGGTGGGGGAGAACGTCTTAGAGAAATAAGCGATGGGGTGGAGGTCATGGTTGGGATCATGTTGCATGAGGATCACGCCAGAAGCGAGGAGGGAGGTGTCAGTCATGACAAAGAATGGTTGCAAGACGTTGGGGATGGCAAGGACGGGAGCAGAGCAGAAGATTTTCTTAAGATGGTCAAAGGATCATTGTTGGAGAGGGGACCAGATCCAAGGCTCGTTTTTACGAGTGAGAAAAGTGAGCGGGGTGATGATGTCAGAGTAGTTAGGGATGAACTTGTGATAGAAATTTGCAAAGCCCAGGAAGGAGTGTACCCCTTTGACAGATGTGGGTGGTTTCCAATCGGCGATGGCAGAAAGTTTCTTTGGGTTCATGCGAACGAGTCCTTGACCGATGATCATGCCAAGGTATTCCATGGTGGGAGTGTTGAAGGAACATTTAGATATCTTGAGGGAGAGACCATGTTCGCGGAGGTGGAGGAGAACACGACGGGTGCGTTCGTGATGAAGTTCAATGGTTCCGTGGGTGTGAATACTGAGATCATCCATATAGATCTTGAGCCAACGTTCGAGGATCATGTCGGCAAAGATGTGGTTCATGAAGGCTTGGAATGTGGCGGGGGCATTGCAGAAACCGAAGAACATGACAGTTGGTTCGAAGAGGCCGAGAGGGGTGATGAAGACAGCTTTCCATTGGTCTTCTTCTCTAATATGAATGTTGTTGTACCCCCATCGGATGTCAAATTTGGTGAAAAAGTTCGTGTCCTTTATGTCATCGATGAGTTCTGTGATGAGAGGCAAAGGGTAGGCATTCCAGATGGTGTGACTATTGAGGTAGCGATAATCCTGACAAGGGCGAAGAGATCCGTCTTTCTTTGGGACGAAAAAGAAAGGCGCGGCTTGTGGGGATTTCGAGGGGACAATGCGGCCAGTCCTTAGATGTTCTTCAATGAAGGTTCGGCAGGTTTCTTTCTCGGCGGGGTTGAGTGGATAGACTTTGGCGATCTTAGGAACAAAAGTATCCTTGAGGTCAATCGTGTGATCGAAGGGACGGTGTGGGGGAAGTTGGTCGTGGGTGGATTCAGTGAAGACATTGGTGAAATCAGAACAGAATTCGGGGATCGGGATTTCCTTGGGTTTCTCAGTTTGGGCAATCTGTGTAGAGATGGTGATCTTGGCGATGTTTTCTTCCAAAGATCCTGTTGAGGGAGGGCACTCACGAAGAGGCCTCTCTACCCCTAGAGGATATTGAGAAGAGAATGCTGAGGCAATGTCGAGGTCCGGGTCAGGGAAAGGCATAGTTCCGTACGTGAGGGTGTTCATTAGCTGGGGTAGGGAATCGAAGTTGAGAGTGAAGTTCTCCCAATCGATGGTTGGGTTCCATTTCTGGAGCCAGGGTAGGCCGAGTATAACATGAGGGTGGCAAAGGCAAAGTATGAGAAAAGAGACGGTGTCGGAAAGGTCGGAGGCAGAGATCTTGATCGTAGCTTTCCATAAGATGGATCCTTTGGTATTTGTGGTTCTGTCTACATTGTAGGCGATGAGTGGTTGTGCGAGGCGAGATAACTTGAAGTTGCCCAAGGGGAGAAGTCAGGGATCAAGAAAGTTTCCAGTTGCTCCAGAGTCAATGAGGGCGTTGGTGTCGACGGTTTTTGTCTTTCCATGTAGCAGAATGGGGAGATGCATAGTTCTATTGTTGTTTCGTGCTACAAGTACATGATCGGCAGTAAGGGAAGGAGACGTCAAGGCAGCTTCCCTTTTCAAAAATCCTTTGTGGCTTGGATACGTTCTGAAGGAACAGAACAGGATTCCTCGGGTGGCTCTTTGTAACACATTTTAAGGACAGAGAGAATCTCCTTCTCTCCCTTTCCAGAGGTCTTCAACGAGTTGACATATTCATTGAGGGGATTGGCATTGGCAATGGCGGTGATAGACAAGATGGGTTGAGGAACTGGGGGTGTGGAGGTTTCAGTGGAATGAACGTTCTGAGGGTGTCTGGGGGTCGTGGGGGTTTTGGGGAATTTTCGGCAGTTCTGGGCGTTGTGGCCAGGCAGGCGGCAATGGAAACATAAGTTTTCTCTGAAACACTTGGCGCATTTGGTGGGGGTTAGTTTGGCGACGGAGATGGCATCGACATCCATGGCATTGGGGTCTCTGGTGGGGCGAGGGGTAAGAGTCGGAGGAGTTCGTCCTCCTCGAAGAGTGAGGATGCGCATCTTCTGTGCATGGAAGACTTTAGCTTGTTCAATCCATTTGGTGATGGTGGTGGTGATAGCCGCCATGAAGAGAATCATAGTGGTAATACGTTGGTCGAGGCTGAGGAAGAATTGGTCAATGAAAGTGACATTGTCAGTGATGCCAGCCCTGCACGAGAGGTTTTGGAAGTCTGTGATGTACTGTTGGAAACCATCATTGATGGTTCCATTCGAGAGTCGAGATGTTTTCTGGATGAGTTTAGATAGCTCGAGGCGGGCGGTGGCTTTGATATCGAAGGGGTAGAAAGTGGACTCAAAATTGTCGGTGAATTCTTTAAAGGTCTTTCCAGTGGTAATGGTGGTGTCAGCCATTTTGTTGTACCACATTTCGGCGAAAGAGGCGCCTCTTCCCTTAGACATCTTGTTAAGGGTGGTCATAATCTTGTCATTGTCGGTCTGGTACAATGTATCGTTGAGGGCGAAGTAGGCCTTCATGGTCTTGATCCATCTGAAGGCATTGGTAGGTTCTCCAGAGAAGTCAGCAGGGAGAGCCGCTTTGAGTTCAGAGGCGTGAGAGGACATGGCAGTAGTAGGCTGTGGTGGGGCAGTGATGGCAAGCTGTGGAGTTGTCGGTGGCGGCGTCGAGGGGTGAACTTGGATAGCAGTCCTATGAGTGATGCTAGGGTACGTGATCTGAGGTCTGTGGGATCGATGGCTTCTGTGGGACGGTTGTCCTTCAGGGGCGTCAATTTCGATGTCACTGTCAGAGTCGACAGGGTCTGGGCAGAGTCTGAATCTGGATGATCGACTCGTGGTGTTCAACAGGTGGGTCCTGCACCATAGAAGGTGGGACCGATGTGAGTCTTGATCTTTTGTTACGCGTAGCATACACAATGGGTTTCACTCCTAAACCTGTTACCTCGAGTGATACTCATGAAGAGACCAACTCCAGAGGAACGAAGGAGGACACGGAGTCACTTAGGGGCTTCCCAAAGCGAGATGAGGACGACGAGGGACAAAGGTCATTCAGGGGCTTCCTGGAACGAGACAAGGACAAAGGTCGATCAAGGGGTTACCTTGAGCGAGACGAGGACTAGAGTTCGACTAAAGAGTCGCGAGGAAGGGACTTGAATATACGCTAGTATTGCGCAGATCAAGACTAGGGAAATACAAGTGATAATGGACTCGTACTTATACTAGATAAGACGCGAGCACGGACCAAGAGAGAATAAACAAGGAAAGAGACATTTCCCAGAAGTGGAAAGTGAAGGGGAAAGGTCAAAGTCACAATACCATAAGTATGGCTGCGGAAAGTGATGGCACAGGTTGCGCTGTGTCAAGAAGTGTGATGATCAATGAAATAAAGGTGATGTCTGAGTTGGATCGGAGTGGAAATGTAAAACGAGAGAGTCAGCGTACAAAGTACCAAAAGAGAGCAAAAAAAGTGGCAAGTAGTCCCCCTAACAAGAAGCGGAAGAGGATAGGAAGGAAAAATCGTAACAGTAGATCCTAGATTGCGCACTTTGAAGTGCTTCTTCAGTTGTTCAATCACATCCTTTATGGCCTGCAATGACTTGGAGGCAAATGTCATATCATCAACAAAAACAGGGAGAATGATGTGAAGGTCACCCTTGACATAAACATAGACAGCTGCATCAGAATAGATCTGGGAGAAGCCCATGGACTTGAGGACAGCGCGCATCTTGTAACTTCAGCAATTTTCACCCTGTTTGGTGCCATAGACCGCCTTCTTCAACAAGCAAACAAGTTCCTTTGGATCCCCTTCAGCAAATCCTTCAGGTTGCTCCATATACTGTAGACTTCACAGTCGATCTCGCCATTGAGATAAGCATAAGAGATGTCGACAGACCATAGATGCAAGTCATAGATGGCAGCCAGAGCAAGGACAATGCGAAGGGTGGGTAGACGGACTGTGGGGGCAAATACCTTGAGATACTCAAAGCCAGGATGCTGATTGAAGCCTTGGGCAACCAGGCGAGCCTTATAGTGTTCAAAAGAGCCATCAGCATGATACTTTTTCACAAAGACCCACTTGGACCCAATAACTGGTTGATTCTTAGGCCTGGGGACAAGCTCCCAAGTGCCATTGCTCTTTTGGGCAGCCAACTCATCAAGAGCAGCCTGTTGCCATTGAGCAGAGTCCTTTTGATGCATGGCATCGTGATAAGTCCTTGGGAAAGGCTGGGAGGTTGTTGAGAAGGCCATATCTGTGTCTTCATCATCATCTCCTTCATTGACATGAGGATTCAGCTGAGAAGAACTGAGTTTCTACCATTCCCTAGGAGGATTTCGCTGTCTGTTTGGCAATCAAGCACCAATACCAATAGGACTAGCTGGAGGTGGAATGGCTGGAGGGACAAGAGCAGGAGCAGGAGCAGGAGCAGGAAGAGCATCAGGAGGAGGTGTCACAGGCCGAGACTCAGGTGCAGGGGCATGCTGATCAGCCAACTCCCCCCCAGGACCATGCATATGAGGCTCCCAGGCATCCATCACAAGTGGAGGGACATAAGAAGACGAAGGAGGCACAGGAGGAACAGAAGCTGGCACAATGGGGAGAGGAGCGCACTCATCAAAATCTGCATGTTCAGAAATGATAATACGCTTGGTCTCGAGGTTGTAGAACTTCCAGGCCTTGTACCCATCAGGATAACCAATAAAGACACACTTCTCAAAGTGAGAGCCAAATGCTGGTCACTTGTCCTTTTGCACATGCACATACAGTATGCAGGACAACCCCAGACATGAAGATGAGAGACATCTGGCTTGTGCCCATGCCAGAGCTCAAAGGGGGTTGCACCATCAACAGCATCAGTAGGACATCTGTTCCAGACATGGACAAGCGCAGCTAATGCCTCCCCTCAGAAGGTGGGAGGCAGGTGAGATTCATGAAGCAAGGCTGTGATGCACTTACTAAGCAATCTGTTGGCTTGCTCAGCAACCCCATTCTGCTGAGGGCAAGCCCTAACAGTATGCTGTCGAAGAATGCCACACTGAGTGGCAAACTCAGCAAAAGTGTTGCTCATATACTCCCCACCCTTGTCATCTTGTAGGGCCTTCACCTTGCGCTTAGATTGGTTCTCAGCAAATGCCTTGAACGTCTCGAAAGCATCAAAGACATTAGACTTGTGCTTGATAGGCAACACAAAGCAATATCTGGAGTAATCATCAATGAAGGTGACCCAATAACAACAGCCAGAGAAGGATGGATAAGAGACATGGTGAACATCAGTGTGCACAAGCTCCAGAGGATGAGTAGAGTGTGATGTGGAAGGAGGGAAGGGATCTGCATGCATCTTGCCAGCTAGACATGGCTCACAGACAGGATCAGGCGCAGTCTTAACATCCAGCTTCAATCCATGGACCATATTGCGCTCCAAGAGTGACTTGATGCTAGCCAGATTGTGATGTGCAAGTCATCTGTGCCAGAGGGACCAGTCCAGAGGCATAGTGGTCGCAGGATATGCCACTTCAGCAGCAGGTTCAGTCACACCATCAAGGAATGCGGCATTGTTGCCAGTAATGGTTGCCACAAAGAGAGGAGGACCAGGCAGACGAGCAAAAGTCATATGAGTGGAATTGATAGAGACAACAAAGCCAGAATGGTGAGTCAAGTAAAGGACTGAGAGAAGATTGTTGTGGAGATCAGGTACATGCAGGATGCGAGTAAACTCAACCGCTCTAGCAACCTCTCCTTCTAACTTTGGATAGAACACAACAGACCTAACACTGGCAGAATAGACAACAGTGTTGTTGGCAAGAGTGATTGGTATGTGATGAGGGGTATAATTGTGCAACAAATGACGATGGGGGGTCATATGAGAAGTGGCACCCAAGTCTGCATTCCAAACAAGATCAGCATCAAGCTGAGGGGTTGAAGGAGGGTTACTAGAACAAATACTCGCATTCCCAGCATGTTCCACAACATCCTGGACAACATTGGCAACTGCAGCAGTAGCAGAAGGAACACTGGAGGTGCCAGAAGGAGCAACAGTAGTAGTGGACGATGAGGTAGGCTGAGCCTGGGCCTGATTTGCATTGTTAGACTTCTTTCCCTTGCCTTTGGACATTCTGTAGGCCATCTTAGCACACTGCAAAGCAAAGTACTTGCACACACAGTGGCCAGGCTTTTCACAGAAAGAGCAAGGCAAAGATAGGTCACACTTGCAAGAGCTGGCAGTGGCAGAAAGGGCAGAAGAGGCAGTAGAAGTGTCAGGATGAGGTCGTCTATTGATGTCCTTGGTCTGGAAGGCAGCCTTGACCTTATCCTTGTTGAGATCAGTGAGCAGGGCCAGGAAGGACATGAAATGGGAGTAGTCTGGTCCCAGAGAGCGAATGAGAGCCATACAAGTGAGCTCATCATCCAACTTGGACAAATCAAAGGTAGGGGGACGCAGCTCCTTAATCCTAGCCATAGCTTGCTCGACTTGAGCAGTCAATGCAGTCAGGGACTCCTCAGGGTGTTTCCTAATGCTAAAGAACTCATCATAGGCAACAAAGCGAGTTCCAGCCTTCTGCTAAACAAAAAGGTCCTTGAGAGCCTTCCAAGCAGCGATTGGATCGTCCTGGTGCTCCCTGATGTGCACCCTCTGGTCAGGAGCAATATGGAGCATGATTTCCCCAGCAGCCTTGTCCTGTTTGGCATCCCAGGCAGATTGCTCAGTGACATCAGTAGTAGGACGGAGTTCTTTGCCATCCATGAGGCGTCAGAGGCCCTTGGCACACAGGTATGCCTTCATCTCATTGCTTCAGGTAGAGTAGTTGGTGCCATCTAGGGCCTGAATGCGATGGTGGGGTGTTTCAGAGGTCATTGTGTCCAAAAGTATAGGGGTTTGGGGCAAAGATTTAGGAGCCTTATAGAAAAAGGGATGATAGAAGGCGAAAATGAAGGATGAATGGATTGCAAACACGATAGGCAGCTGGATGAGGGCACAATGGGACCATTTTGATATGGGTGGGACAGAGGTTGATCAAGAGGAACAGGAGATATGGACTAATTTTGGGAAAGAGAGGTTTTGACCAAGAAGGGCCAATAGCTCAACAATGTGGAGTGATTTCTGGGGATTTGTTGGCACAATATGGCGTCGCAGGGAGTGTAAATGATGATGCAAAGGTGCTTGGAGATGAATAAGGAGAGGAAGATTGAGTAATGATAGCTCAAATAGGGTAGAAGCGCACTATGAGGCCAAAATGCTTTCCAATGATGTAACTGACTATCCTCTTGATGGATCAAGATGAAAATTGGTCTAGTGGGATATATGATGATGGAGGATCGAATGGAGGTACTCCTGAGGCTTGAATCTAAGCTGATCTTTGGCAATGATGGCTAGAGCGCAGGGCTCATAACCTGATAAAGAACTGAGGGCAACTAGCCAAGGTTAGGATCAACTCAGGATGACTCTGCAGTCCACTGTGAGTAACCAGTGATGATATTAGAGGTATAGAGCAAAGATACAGTACCTGCAGTCCACTGTGAGTAACCAAAAAGACTCAGAGTGGACTTGCAGGGAAGTGTGCACTTCAAGTAAATACTAGCAAACAAATGATAAGCCACATCAGCCACATCATCAGAAAGTGAAAGAGGCACCACACAAGCACAGAATAAAGCTAGAAAAGTGTGGAAAAGTGGTAGATAGGAAACTTGAATATGGAGAACATTGTGAGAGTGAAATGAACATGAACAGAGTGTGAAATCACCAAATCTAACACTACTCCCTTCTTCTTCTCATTCCACTTTAGCCCTCTGCTTATGCCTCAGAAGCATCGTGGCCCTTAGCCAAAGGCACAGCCTACCAAACCTGCCCCAGATCCACACCTACCAAAACAAGCCCTGTCTGCACCCCCACCAATGCCACCACCTCCCCCGTTTCACGTCAAGCCTGACGCAGCTTGGGTCTGCAAGTTTATTGATGCGTGGTATGAGCCACACAAGAAAAAGCTCGTAGAAAAACTTCAAAAAGAACTCCTTGTAAAGTACAAGAACCTCGAATCTCCAAAGGGCACGCAGAAAATGTGTGAGATGGAGCTCTTCAAGAAACTCAACACCATTGCACAGCAGCTTGTACTGCCTGCCTGCACAGAGTGGGAATGTCATCTTGAACTTGCTCATCTTCATGTAGACCAGTGGGATGACATGTCTGCCAAGGAACAGCAGGAAGTCATGGGTGTATTCATTGGCTTTTTTGATGACATTAAAGACTTGGACCAAGACAATGACATCCCATCCTCTCTTGAGGAAGATACCATCGAGGAACCCCACCATAGACCTCCCCCACCTTCTAGACAAGCTATTCCATCCACCCTGAACAAGGGGTAGCTTCAAATTCGTCAACCTGACCTCCTTTTTCATTGATACTATGACACCACCTAATCCAATAAGAAGTTTACCTGCTCTCCTGATGGTCAGTCTATCTCATATCTCGTTCCCACTCACCCACTCACCCAATCCTTTCTAGGACCACCTAGCAATGCTCGGCCCATCTAATTCGGCTTGTACAGCCGATCCTGTGAGTGGAGGCATTAGCAGCATGCTCAGCTTCCAGAACTGGGCTTCGGAAGTTGGTTTCGTCTCCCAACACCCCTCCAAACATTCCCCTCCTGCCCAAACCCTCCCCCATCCCTGTGCGACAGACAATATGTCCTGTCAAGCCTCCGCTGCATCCAACCTCTCCTCACCTCTCCAGAACAACCTCTCACCTCTAAACCTAAATCCCTTCTCTGATTAATCCAGAGAGCCTCCCTCTCTGGAAACACTACATCTGTCCCATCATCATGGAAGAGGAGGTTGGTCTGCTGGACGAAGAGCATCTCAAGTCCAAAATGGCAGACGAGTATCAATAGTACAAGATTAGCCTCCACATCCAGATGATCTACCAATTCCACCCTGAGGCTGCTGACATTGAGGTCAAGCCCTTTGACCCCCTTCTGGCTGACCAAGGTACCAAGGAAAGCTGTGCTTGCACTATACAAGAAACCAGCATGGTGTATCTCTGTGAGCAAAAGGACCGCAAGTGCCTCTGTGTTGAGGAGCACGAGAACACAGGCAGGAGATACATCTATGCCCACAGAACCGCGAGGTCAAGCCAAAGGCACTCCCTAACAAGATGGCTGTTCAACCACGACCAGCCAAGGCAGCTCAACAAAACGTCCTGCCTGCCACTCCCTTTGCAACACTCAAACCTCCAAGTATCATGAAGAAGTCGAATAGCATGCTCTCTGCAGGACGAAGCCGCCAACGAGGCACTCTTTGCAAACGTTTAGCACTGACCAGCCAAGGTGGCTTACCAAAAGGAAAATGTCTGACTTGTGCTGCCTGCAAAGCTCGAACCTCTGAGTGCCATCAAGAATCGCCAGCATGCTCTCCCAGGACGACACCACCTTCAACGAGGCGTTCTTTGCAGACGCCATGGCCATGATGCAGGGCAAGGGCACCACTGGGCTGCCCACCCAAGCATTGTTGAATGGGGCCATCTTTGCCAGTGCCACCACAGCTGTGCTCACTGCTCAAGAGAGCCCAGTGTCATGAACAAGTCGAGCAGCCATTTGCAAGGGATGTACCTGTGATCACTGTGAGCCTCGCCAAATCCCCTGTCACACAAGCACCGCCCGTCGCCACAAAGGGTAAAAAGAGCGGGTGGCGCAACCTGCTGTTGTCAAGGTGGTTGTTACGCGTAGCGTATACAATGGGCAAAGCTCCTAAACGTGCTGACTCGAGTGATACTCACGAAGAGACCAACTCAAGAGACAACGAGGAGGACGAGGGTTCGGTCAAGGGGGTTCCTTGAGCAAAGACGAGGACGAGGGTCGTTCAGGGGTTTCCTGGAACGAGACGAAGGCTAAGGGTTCGACTAAAGAAGTCGCAAAGATGGGACTTGATAATATGCTAGTATTGCGCAGTTCAAGACTAGGGTACAAACAAGGTAATCGACGAGTATTTATACACGAGATGCCTTGCGCACGGACCAAGGAATCGAGAAAGGAAATAGAACAGTGAAGAACATTGAGGAATTCGGGCGAAGTTACCCGTCGTGAGAGATCTGGGTAAAGGGTGAGACGAGTGAAGAAGAAGAAGTACACGGTAATCGGAGAAGCCTAAATGAGATAGGTCCGGTGATCAAAAGAAACGCGGAATACAGGTAAAAGTGATCGCCTCGCCAATTGGAGCGATGAGAGGAGAAGAGAATCAAGACGAGACGATGAAAGAGAAGAGAAATCGTAACAGTGGTTACGGTCACAGAGATGGAGGCAGCACTCTCAGTGGGACGCCACTACAGGCATTGCCAAGAGTGCCTGGGGCACGGCTGTGTCCATCTTGAGGCCTATCAAAGCAGACAGGCCTGTGCCATCCAGGAGCACGAAAAAGCCAATGAGGAAGCGTCAGTGGCAATGACAGGCAACAGTGCAGAGACAGAGCCCAGCATGAGTGACTGGTTCAACCCCGAAAACATGAGCTACTGGGCCAACATGATGGCCGATGCAGCTGAGCCTGAGCTGGCTGGCAAACACGTCTGGTGGATGCCGATGGTGAGTGAGAGCAATGACGAGGGGGAGGAGGGGCTGGAAACGAACCTGTGAACGCAGTATGCCATCAGTGGTGGCAAGATACCTTCATTGGAGCAAACCCACGCTATGCTGCAGGAAAAGAAGACAGCAACTGGCAACTTTTCGATGGAGCCACATGGCCCAAGATAGAGTGGATGCCTTGCAGGTAAAGCTCTGGGCCTGCCCACATTTTTCGATCTGACTTACTTTTCATACCTTTTTCTCTTTCTCTTTCTATTTATTTTCCTCGCTGCTACCCTGATGTACAATATATATATATTTCCTTCTTCATGAGGCACTTTGAGCACGAGTAACTTAGTTGGATAATTTATAATCTTGCTTCATTTGCTATCGCGCAGTACTATTAGTCCCGCTATTTCCTATGATACTGTCTCTATTTTCATTGTGGTGGCATCTGCGACATCGTTCTGGATTTTGAAATGAGAAGACGTATAATTTTCTCTGATCATCCAGTCAGATCAATTCATTCGTCATTACCTGACAGGCAACATCATTGAATGCACAACCACCTTGACCACGTTCAGCCAACACCAAAAAGAGTTGCCCAGACAACAAGGCTCTCCTAGATAAAAAGATGCCATCTCCCTCAGACATTCACCCTGTTCACTCTTGTTGACAACCTATAGATCATTCTGGCTTGGGAGTTCAAAATATGTAGCATGACATACTTTGAGCTCTTTCCAAGCTATTTGAAAAACACTTCCCTTTTTCTCCCTATCAATCTTTGGTATCAACGAGGTGAGGCACATCGTATGATGGCATAGATATGCACTGGAAAGCACTACCATGAGAGTGCACTCATGAGGTGAGTGAATCTCCAGTGGTGTGGCAACGCTTCACGATGCATACCTGTGTGCTTGTCACCTGGAGAAAACGTGGAGACTGGAGATGATGGCAGGTACAGAGCAGGCAGCTTCATCCAGAGCGGCCATTCCGAGGTGACCAAGTATGTGAGCACATGTCATGGTGGAGGAGAGCCCCTTGGTAGCTCAAGGGCGAGGCAAAGCACTGATTAGGAACAGATTTTGAAAAAAAAGAGGAACAGGACTCATGGGTGAGTGTAGCAAATGGTAACTTGGCCCTGGAAAGTGGTTGCACTGCATTCTAGGATTCAGTCTTACTGACTCTTTTCTTCTTCTTCTTCCATCACGATGCTCGTGAGTATGCTTGCCACCACCTGCTGCGACAGTTGGATGCATGTGTTGAATTTATCGGGGTGAAAGCGTAACATTTGCGCCATGACCTTGTCCCGTGCAGTCTTGCCTTTGACGCCAGGTTGCTGAGGATGGGTCCGCACGTCCTGGTATGTGCTCTGCGGCAGAAACAACGCCAAACACGGGCCAGGGCATCCCACACCTCAATGAGGTGTAACACGCCGTTGGTCCGCAGTTCATTCCGCTTGCCTTTGTACTCTCATATCTACTCTTGTAGATGGCGCTTTCTCTCCTCCGGTAGCTGACGTACTCTCCCTTCCCGCTGTCGGCACTCTTCGCTGCTCTTCCTCACGTTTGTGGTGTTCTTCCTCTTTGGCTTGACGAGCAAGCTCCTCACAGAATAGGCACCCTTGCAACCTAACGATCTCTTCCCTGGGAATGCGCTCACGTTCTTCTCTTGCAATGCGCTCCTTTTCTTCGCCAAGCGACCGGGAAAAAGACTCTAGTTTGCGTTCGGACTCTCGTACTTGCGACACCTCTTCTCGTAGTTGCCATTCTTCATCCTGGGCTTAGCAAGCTCCTCACGCTCTTGCTCTTTTCGAGTTTGGAGCTCCTGTGCACCCCCGCTCCTCGTCCACACATGATACCACTTTGTCCGTTCATCGAAAACACGCTGCCATCTTCTCCACGTTGGCATTCCATGGTTCGTCGGAAGTCAGCGTGGACGCACGCCTCTGAGATGCATCCCCGCCAAGGTTCGAAAATAAACCTTTGGATGTTCAAAGGGCTAGGATCGGGAGGACTCAGTATCGTCTCACGTATTGTGTGAGGTTGATATAATCCACGAACCTGAACTCAGTGGGAGAGGACTTGAGTGTGGATGGCTTGTAGGTGGTAGAGCACATGCTGAGTGAACATGTCTGAGAAGAATGCGTCGTAAGAGCGAAACGTACCAAAGAAGGGACAACTGACTCGGCGGGAGTGGAATGAAATGGGTAGGTTGACAACGTGTAAAGCACGCATCTGGGATACGTCCGTGCCGTCGACCTCGTCTGCAAATGGGTTGAACGGCCTCGAGCGGCCAGTCGAGATGGTACGCGCGTCTAGTCTCGGTCCAGTCGCCAATATCCTCCGGCTTTCGGGGAGAGTCTCATGTTCAACAGGATGCTGGACTTTGCGTCCGAGTT
>JBBPNZ010000369.1:0-21734 GCA_038091195.1 Phylloporus rhodoxanthus | reverse complement strand
ATTTCACCGATACGGATGAGGACGAATTCATCAGCCACCCTCCCTTCAAGACCGAGACCTCTGAAGCAAACACGTCTGCGGATTCTTCTCTAGTGACTAGTATTGACGGGGAGGAGAACTGACCCTCATCCACAGTAGTCTGTGGTCTCCGAAGAGTAAAAAATTACGGAGCCTTGAGGGTCCGCTGCCCTTATTTCATTGTTGCGCCTCTCTTCTAACGTGAAGAACCCAGAGCTTGCAATTGTTTGCAGAGTGGAGCGACTCGTGCTCAGATTTATCCTCTATCAGACTCGAATGCTGCCAGAACCAAGAAAGGGGCATTGCGTAGGTCGGTGAAGTGCAATGACCTTCGGGTATGCTAGTTGCCCTTTGTATGGTCTTGCAATATTTGTTCTTTGCTTGTTCTTACTTCACACCGGGCTCAGACGTTACTCTCGTCAGAATCCGGAACAAGTTTTCTCCCCATGGCGAAATCCAAGCGAGCGAGGACTCAAGTACAGAATACGTACGATGGGATTATCATATGGCATGAATGTACCGTGCGTGGGTCCAAGTAGTTCATGGTGGCCGGTTACAAATGGATGTGACACAAATAAGTGATCGAGTGTCGAGAGAGGTTTTTAGGCTGGTAGGATGTAAAAGAACTACGCAGAAGTTGATGCGGCGGAGACAGCAGGATTGTACATATCTCAAAAGTTAGATTCTTAGATCAGAAGTGACATGTAGAAGACAGACATAATTTCGTGAGACATCACAGTTTTTCTTTCTCAAAAAATGTGCTGACTGTGCCAGGTGGACGTAAGGACCTAGTACTAATCGGCCTTCTTCACATCCTGGCCATATACAATCTCATCCACCGCCTGCCTCCTTCCCTGTGCGCTTAGCACCGCACCCCGTGCCAGTGTGCAAGGTGGGAAAAACATCCCAACGCGCTCCTGGTACGCCTTGTACATGATGGGGTACTTGGACAGCGAAATCGACTCTGTAAATCTAGTTGACGAGACGAAGAGTGTGCACAACACAAGGCTCGGGAGCAGTGGAGCCAGCGATCTAAATGACGTTGGCCATGCCTGGCGCCACAATCCATCTCCACACACTAGCGGAATCAGATTGACAATGATCTGGCCCAAAATCAGTCAATGTAAACCATCGACCCACAAACCGACTTACCCAAAAGGTTTGCTCGCAGAAGAAGTTGGGGTGCCTTGACCATGCCCACAGGCCCCTAGTCGCGAATCCCCTCTGCGCATCCCGCTTCGTCCACGCAATACGGGCCCCGAACCACTCATTCGGATTCAATTTGCCTGAACGTTTGAACGTCTGGAACGAATACTGCTGATTGTCCGCGATAAACTCGAACAAGAGAGTAAGAAATCCGAGGGCGCCAAGACCGTAGTCAGAGAAACCCAAGCTCGTGTGGGGTTGAGTGACTGCGATTTGGGTAGGAAGACCCAGAAGGAAAAGGATAACATTTTGAGTGACCGCTGGATGGCACTTTGAGCGTCGTTTTATGAAGCAGTAGTCGAACATACCGATAAAAGTGAAGTTGAACACGTGGAACAACCAAGGAGACATTTGTCCACGAACGATCTTCCAGCGGTAATCTTCTTCATTACTGACAAAAATAAAGTATGCTGCACGGTTGTCCAGCTGGAAGACACTCACAAGTTGAAAAGATCTCGACGCCATGTGTTGTAAGACAGCCTAGGGGACATCAAAGGATTAGTAAATAGATAGGGGTCACTGCGTACCTAAACGTCCAGACAACCTGTATTGTTGGCATCAAACTAGTTGGCTTGCAGAGAATGTGCAAACAACTTACGACCAAAGCGAGCAGGAGTAGTGCACGGGGACTGAAGCTACCCGCGAAAGACTCGTGAACGTTTTCTGGGGTGTATGGAACGAGGAACGTCTGTGAAGTACGCGGCCAAATTGGCAGAAGGGCGTAATAAGCGGTGTAGATAGTGGGGAGCAATGTCCATAATCTGTCCACCTGCGAGACGTTTCCGGTCAGGAGGGACAGAATATACGCGGTAGTAGTCGCTCCAAAATAACACAGGGCTGGCCAGGCGAACAGCGGCGCTTGCTGGTTGAGTGTGTTCATCATCGTTGCTGATCAAGTTTGAATTACCCCCTGATTCGTGCATCGCTTAAAATCACACGGTGTTTGTTGACACTTGTTACTTTCCAAAGCTCTTGCCATAACTGGCTACTCCTCCACCACTTGTCTTGTCATCTTCCCGCCATGTCCACCAGCGTCCTCTTCTCTACATTCCCCCCTTTCCCTACTTTGTCCCTCCGCGTTCACTCAGAGACGCGCATACGTGATCTCTACAACCTTCTCTGCGAGCGCTATCCAGATTTACCCGCTCCGGAATCGTTGCACATCTCCCAACACAACGGCTCACTCACCCCATACACCCGTGTTTCAGAGCTCCATGGCGACTCATCAGACCTCGTTACTCTGCGAATTGTTCCACGTCTGCGTGGTGGCAAGGGTGGCTTTGGCTCACAGCTCCGTGCTGCTGGAGGTCGCATGAGTAGCCAGAAGACGAGCAACAACGATTCGTGCAGGGATCTTAGTGGCCGCAGGTTGAGCACCCTAAAGACCGCCAAACGGTATGTTCATTTCAACGCATTGACACACAATGTCTGAACTACGGACAGCCTCGTCGACTATATGGAAAATGAAGAAGAACGCAAAAAAGCGGCTGCGGAAGCTAAAATGGCTAAACTAGAAACCCTGGAGAAAAAGATTGCTTCGGCGGATCCCGAATCTTCAGTTGGGAAGAAACATCGTTTTGATGACACCGAATACCTGGAAGAGAGTCAAGAAATTATTGATAATATAAAATCCGCCGTTTCCGCAGGTTGGTACATCTCTTCAAGCGAGTGTAGATATGTTACTGAATCGATACTTGTCTCACAGGCATCCTCAAGAAAAAGAAAAAGCCAAAGCTCCTCCATTCCTCAACTACTCCAGACGCCTCGAATGTTCCCTCGGAAGAACGAAAGGAGCTTGCTCCCGGTCCTCAAGCTGCAGAGCAAATAGTAGTATCCACTATAAATGCACTCGTCACGGTGGCTGCTTCTGCCTAATCATGTACTTAGTCGTAGCTTGTACTTATTTCATACCATCGATTTCGGCTTTCGTCGGACGATGTTTGTTTGTATGAAAACGTAAGTAGAAAAAGCTTCTTTGATTCTAACCATGGCCTCCATCGCGTTGCGCCTCTCCTCGCGCGCTCTCCCCGCGCTCTCTCGTGCCCCCCGCATCGTAGCACGGTCTCTGTCCCTCCTTTCGCGCTCCTCCATTTCCCCTCGTTCTGCGGTTCAGGTAAATTCTTAGGAAAAAAAAAGTCAAACTAGCTGACATTGCTCAAGACCCTCCCCGCACGTGGCGTCAAGACCCTCAACTTTGCAGGAACAGACGAGGTCGTCTATGAGCGCAGCGATTGGCCGCTTGCCAGACTTCACGACTACTTCAAAAATGATACCCTCGCCCTTATTGGCTATGGTTCTCAAGGACATGGCCAGGGCTTGAACGCTCGTGACAATGGGCTCAACGTCATTGTTGGTGTCCGCAAGGACGGCGAGAGCTGGAAACAAGCCGTCGAGGATGGCTGGGTCAGTCTTTTCTCCTCGTTTTCCCGCTCCCTCACCCTGTTTGATAGATTCCAGGTGAAACACTCTTCCCCATCGAGGAGGCCATAAAACGTGGGACAATTATCATGAACCTTCTTTCTGATGCCGCTCAATCGCAAACTTGGCCGACTATCTCCCCGCTCATTACAAAGGACAAGACGCTCTACTTTTCACACGGCTTCTCCGTTATCTATAAAGAAGACACCCATGTCATCCCACCTTCCGATGTGGATGTTATCCTCGTCGCCCCAAAGGGTTCAGGTCGCACTGTTCGGACTCTTTTCAAGGAGGGTAGGGGTATTAACTCCAGCATTGCCGTCTTCCAAGACGTGACAGGCAAGGCAAAAGAAAAAGCCATCGCTCTCGGTGTTGCCATCGGTTCTGGCTACATGTACGAAACCACCTTTCAGAAGGAGGTTTACTCCGATTTGTACGGTGAACGAGGCGTGGTATGTCTAAATAATCATATGCTTCCCTCTAACATACTCACTAGTTTCCATAGCTCATGGGTGCCATCCGTAAGTTCGCGTTGCTGATATTTCCGAGACTCTCTCACAAGTACATATAGAGGGGCTGTTTTGTGCGCAATACAAGGTTCTTCGTGCCAACGGCCACACCCCTTCTGAAGCTTTCAATGAAACCGTCGAGGAGGCTACACAGTCTCTCTACCCTTTGATTGGTCAGAAAGGGTGAGTACTTCATACCCATAGTATAATTATGTGTGTCGATCGATCGCTTTTCGTTAGCATGGATTACATGTACAACGCATGCTCCACCACCGCGCGTCGCGGAGCACTCGATTGGGCACCTATTTTCGAAAAGACGAATCTTCCAGTCTTTGAGAAGCTTTATGAGAGCGTCAAGAACGGTACGGAGACCCGCAAATCTTTGGAGTTCAACGGCCGCGCGACGTACCGCCAAGACCTTGCCAAGGAGCTCAAGGAGATTGATGACCAGGAGATCTGGAGAGCTGGTAAGACCGCAATATCCGTTGTGCCACTGGCTGCCGTTGCTCAGTTTGTCATATCCAGGCAAAGTCGTCCGTTCCCTACGCCCCGACTACAAGGAGTAAATCGTAACGTGATGTGATATCTTGTACTTTTGAGCACGTTGCTTTGTGCTCGAGTCAAAAGCATCCTACTAGGTGCAACTGAGTCATTAGCTATACGGATTTGATGCGAGCTCAATCGGTTACATAATCATCGTTAAGTTCCGAATTAGGCAAGGACCTGTACTACCGACCCATTGAGTTTGGGGTGTGGCCTTCTCACAAAACTCATTGAAACGGGTGTCATGGACAAGGATAATCGCGATGATTTTACCTTCGCGAAACTTTCTGACCTGAAACTACCACTGACCTTTCGGATGTACGTAGTTTCTGGCTTGTATCCAATTGGTTTATGCCTGTTGAACGGATTCAGCTCACAACTAGAAGGAACAAATCCACGCAAGTCCATTTCGGATGTACTGGAGAACCCGGAGCTGAGATTTCACGGGGCTCAATCCTCGTACGATTCTCCACCACCTCATCTGTTCCTTCCCTGCAGCAGAACTGATGTTGGGACAGATCACTTTCAGATCTCTATGTTACCTGTCAGCTGATAGCTGACAATAAACCCTTGACAATTCCCTTCAGGACGTCCTTCAAGGCTTTCAAGACTACCTATACGTATGTGCTACCCAAGACCCTTGTGCCTATCTTATGCGCTCCCTCGCATTCGCGACTGCAGTTGGAACGAATGGATTACGCTCCCCATACAATACTGCGACCTTCCGTTGAGCTCACAGATCACATTTACTGTGTGGGATATCGGAGGTCCACGCTCTGCCATTCCTGTGGGTGGCACGACTTTCAGACTGTTTGGAAAGAAATGGTAAGTTTGTACCCTTGATTTGTGTAGCTATCATTGATTCACAAACCAGGACTCTACGAAGAGGCAAACACAGACTCTTGTTGTGGTCTGGTAAGGAGGCGGATGGGTCAATGGAGACCACTACACCCAGCAAATTGGGCACGAGAGATGAAATGGGACGATTAGAAAAAGTGTGTCCTGCTTCGCCAGCTCATACGACTTTCGGCGAGTAATTCACTCCCTTAGCTAGTCAAGAAGTATGAACGGGGGGATCTTCCCAAGTCAGATTGGCTCGATAAGATGGCTTTTCGGAGGATGGAGGAGATACATGCCGTGCGTAGTCGCTCAAACTTGGAATATCGCGTTGGACAAGCTAACTGTCATAGGCCGAGACTGCAAAGTCGGAAAACATGTTCTTGTACATCGATCTACCGCGTTTCGACTTTCCGGTCGTCTTCAGTGAACCTGCGAGTATACTGAAACTTGAGATGTATTGTGAAACTAACAGGAACATGGATAGGAGGCACAAAATACGCCATCAACGTCGACTGCGCCGACAATGGTTACTCAAACACCGCCCGCACCTGTTCTTCCACCCTCCTTTGCGACTGACCCTCACTTCTGGGCAGTTCTAGATCCAGAGATGACACGTGAGAATCCTGTAGAGGACAAACACCGCCGTTTGGTCCGGAGCCACCGGAGTAGCCCATACGACAGAGAACTCAAACCAAATGCCAAGATCAGAGATGAACTAGGAGTGAGTCTTCTGGCCCCATCGTTCGTATGCACCTCACCGACACCATTATCCTAGGAAATCCTCAACTATCCTCCCTCACGACCCCTCACTTCAGAGGAGAAAGACTTGATCTGGAAATTCCGATTTTATCTCGCAAGAGACAAGCGCGGATTGAACAAGTTCCTGAAATCGGTCACTTGGAGAGATCAGTCGGAAGTCAAACAAGCGGTCGAAGAGCTATTGCCCATGTGGACCGAGGTAGATACAGACGACGCACTTGAGCTGCTGGGCCCGAACACGGTGGACTCGCGTGTGAGGGCGTTTGCAGTGAGGCAGTTGAACCGTGCTGATGACGATGTGATTATACCATTTCCAACATCGTTCATCTTCGTTAACGGGCATGGTCCAGGAACTTATGTTGTATCTTCTTCAACTCGTTCAAGCGCTCAAGTTCGAGAGCGCTGCAAGCGATCAGCGGTCGTCACGGTCAACAACGAGCGCGATATCCTACGACGATAGTGGACTTTCTGACTTTTTGATCACCCGCGGAGTGAAGAATCATGTGTTGGGCAATCGATTGTATTGGTACCTGATGGTTGAGGTGGCTTTAGAGGATAGAATGGTGGCGAAGATGTATGGAAGGGTTGTATTCAAATTTCTAAGCAAGATACTCGAGGTACGCTCAAACCCCGCTTTGATGGTTGATTTAATATCCATGCTCGCTTCAGTCGGAAGGCGGTAGTGAGCGCCGTGAACTCGTGCGGAGACAGGGAATCATGGTCGAGACATTGGCAAAACGTGCAAGAGACATCAGGACCTCCAAGGATCCCCGGCCAAAAAAGATTGAGAAACTGCGTTCGTTCATCAATGACTCCAAGAACGGTCTTATTAACGTTCCCCCGCTCCCTCTACCCCTTAACGCTCGCATCGAGGTCACCGGCATCAATGCTGAAAAGTCCTCGGTGTTTAAATCCAATCAATTCCCGTTCTTGCTCTACTTTCAATGCGTGGACGGTTCGGAATACCCAGTCATGTTCAAGGATGGGGACGACATGCGACAAGACCAGCTAGTTTTGCAGCTGTTTACGCTCATGGACCAGTTGTTGCGAAAGGAAAATTTGGATTTGAAACTGATTCCATACGACGTCCTGGCCACTGGCCCATTGCAGGGTATGGCTCAGTTTATTCCAAGCAAAACGATAGCGGCGATAGTCAGCGAACACGGGACGCTGCTTAACTATTTGCGCGCAAGCCACCCAGACGAGGGAAGCGTAGGCACGTATGGCGTAGAGCCGAGTGTGATTGACACATTTGTTCGCAGTTGTGGTATGTGCTTCTTGGTTGTATGATCCGAGAACGGCCATTGAACAAAGTTAAGCTGGATATTGCGTTGTCACATACTTACTTGGCGTAGGAGACCGCCACTTGGATAATTTGTTACTCACGCCCGATGGTCTGTTTTCCCCGCAATGACCGCTATTTTAGATCATATGGTTAAAAGTCACATTTACAGGTCATTTCTTTCACGGTAATGTCAAGAATTCCGTTCATGTGATATACCGTTGAAGTTCATTTACCAGTTGACTTTGGTTATATCCTGGGCCGTGATCCCAAACCATTTCCACCTCCCGTGAAGGTATGCAAGGAGATGGTCGATGGCATGGGTGGCGCACAATCCACGCACTATGCCCGTTTTAAGAACTTCTGTTTTACAGCTTTCACCATCCTGCGCAAGAGCGCCAATCTCATTTTGAATTTGGTCGCTCTCATGGTCGATGCCAACATCCCCGATATTAAGCATCGTGATGTACATGAACAGATACAAGACAAGTTCCGGCTCGATCTCACGGAGGAGGAAGCAATCAAACACTTTGAGGCGTTGTTGAATGAAACGTCGTACTTCACGGTCGTGCTTGATCGTATTCATGATTTGGCACAGTATTGGAGAAGTTAACCACCATTCTTGTACATTGGCATGGCCTGTGTAAAGTAAAACGTGTTATAGAGCTCCCCAATACCAGATCATTGGATTCGACGACTAAACGTTGCAACCAGTACACAAACTCGACAGCAACACGCCGATTTAATTCTATGCACGGAGAATGTGAATGTGGCTCAGTCTCTCCTTGGTTATCACAAACCTCGGGGACATCGAGGAGTGCTAATTCTCAAAAGCATACTCACTGGTAAAATCCGGAGTCCACAAAAAAGACTTACCCTGAGTTCCAAGTATTTAGAGCCTAACAACATCGGGTCAAAGTTACCTAGATATCATCCCGTCTCATGGGTAGAGATGAAGAAATCAACCCTGTGTGCAAAACGAAAATAATACACTCCGTCCTCACATGGTTCTTGGAGCTCACTATTCCCCCCCCCCGCTGGCACATGACTCCAAAGTATGGGAGCTTGATCATACCAAGCGGCAGGCTTCCGGACTATAGAACCCGCACCTACTCTCCAGACGCAAGGCCGTGGATATGTATATGTAAGAACCTAAAGAATCGGAGCTGAAGCGCTGATTGGTACCATGCTTCTGGGCACTCTGATAAGAATCGCGATCCAGCCACCGTTGCGGTGAACTCAATGGAGAGCTGGAACACGTACCAAGGCCACGCCATTACGTGCTTTGCGAGAAGATAGCGTACATTCGAGTTGCCAGGTGGCTGGCAGACGAACGATCTAAACAGCGCTGGTCAGGTGGTCACCTTTACTGAGGCAGTGGGCCCATGAATAGTCGATAGATGAATACTGTATATACTGGTGACTTCTTCCTGAGGATGGGGGCATTGAATCGTGCACGGTGCCAGCTATGATACATGATGCTAGGGTACTAGTCGTCTTGAACTGTTCGTGGGGCGTGGCATATTCTCATGACGACAAATCCAACGTCAACCACTGCAGTCAAACTCACCTAATTCAACTCGATAGTGCAGGGCTGCGTTCCCCACCTTGCTTCAACGTTATTTTCATCTCCAAGGCCTTCCTCAACAGGGAAATGGGAGATCAATTCTTTCTGCCTCTACAAGCACTGCAGGCCCGCTCCAGCGACACCCCTTCTCAGAGCTCGAGAGTTTCAAGCGTTTCACACTTGCTCCACGATCCCAAATTGTTTGGCCCTTCCTGGCTTATTTCCCCGGTTTACACTAGGTGGACCCTGAAAAACCATAAACCTACTACTCAACGATCGATCGCCCAAACTTTCGAAATAGACTCCGGCATCTGAGCGCCCGGTCGCTGGCTTGTTACCCGAGGTCCATCAACGGCGGTGAATATATGACACAAATCTAACGGTTAGGAAGGTCGCCAAAAGGTGGTGAGCATGATATGATCCAGGGACATTTGAATTTGCTTTTCCAGCGGTACAACAGCGCGTTTTCTGACATATGCGGTATGTAGGCAGTGTTTTTCTACCAACGTATGGTTGCCAAGTCATCCAAATCTGAGACGTAGTGAGAACACCAGCCATTTACCTTGTGGGTTGGCGAGCAAGCCACGGTCACCGGCATTTCGGTATCTTCAAATCATGGAGAGTCGCTGACGTTAAACTTGCTTAACTCGTCACTCTAGCGTAATTTGCACCTCAAGGTCAATCGGTGTGGCGTCATCAGTAGCAAGACTTCCGTTACTTCACGTCGCAGGGTGTTTCTTATGCCCATGATGGCCCGGGAAATGGTCACCTGGCCCGGACATCCCTGACACTGGATGGTTGGATCGCGTTTTCCAGGGACGTAACGCTCGCCATGGTATATTGACCGTTATCTACAAGGTTAGCATGGTATGGCTGCTGCGGTTGCCCCGCCATTGCAGAATACAAGGCAGATCGATCTAGAGCGTTCGTTTATGTTTCCAACCACCATCAAGTTTGCTCGAAATGGTGTTAGGGTCCTCTAGATCGTCATATCGTCCTCCGGCTAGCCAATACCAACGCCCTTGATGCGCTCCGGTGCCAATGGATGACATCCTTCTTTACGCTCCATCCAACCTTTCACGGGGCCAATTTGGAGAGCCCTCCAGGGCTGTTTCTGAACGAATAAATACCAAAGGGACCTCCCTCCAACGATGCTCCGGCAACACCGTTCGTGCCTACAACACCTTATCATCATATACCAATCTCCTCGCGTCCCATAATAGCCATGTCTAATGACTGCGGTTTCAACCGTAACTTCACGGAGGAGGTAGAACCCTTGTTGACTTGAAATGTTGAAAAGTAATGCTCACCACATCACCTCAGGACTCAAATTTACTCGCTATGCACTATGCACCACTCGCGAGCCAACCCCAGCACTGTTACCACTATTGTTTCTGGGTCGGCCACGCTTATACCACTTGCAATACGCTTGTCCTAGGTCACGAATTCTCCGAGCACCTACGCACCCACCACGTCCCCCCGGTTACAGACAAAACTCTCGTGACGTGTTGCTGGGCTGGTTGCTCTTCTGAGATGAGGAAAGATTGCTTGATGAGGCATGTGCAAGAGAGGCATCTCGAATGGAAATTTACATGCCCAAACTGCTTCGAACGATTCACTCGTAACTATACGAGGGATCAGCATGTAACGAGGAAGCACTCAAACTGAATGGTGCTGTTTGCTTGTGAGTCGCTACATCGGCCCACCCATCCGAAATATTATTGATACGTTTCTACAGAGCCATATGTCGAAACGACCAAGCTGTGTAGTTCTCTATGATGTTGGCATGTATGATGCCAACATTTCGGAATATATTACTTCATCATCTATTCTCGTCATTGGCCTAGGTGTACATATCTTATCTCAGTTGGCGTGTAATTGACGCTCGAGTTGGCGGGGTTGAGCGCGTGGCGGACTGCCATTGGCCGAAACTATCCGCGTTGGAGGTTCCTTGGCAGCCCAATGGCAAGCTGTGTCAGTGACATGGTTAAGATTAATCCCACGTGTCTTGGGTGTGACCCAATTGTCCAAAGGTCCTTCCAAGTTCCGAGTCCTATTGGCAGCCAATACTGGCTTGCTGTGGCCGGGATATGTGATGTTCCGGATGCCTTACACGTAATAGCTGGCCTTCAGCTTGTTACCCTGAAGGCACGCAAAGTCGAGTTGGTCGAGGTGCGTCTGACATTCGTCCTCATATCACTATTCGTTTCAATGAATGTTACTTACCTCAAAATGTTCAAAATACTTTCTTTGCAGTGGTCTCGGTTGCAGATTTTAAAGAAGTTTGATGCAGATTTTGTGAGAACTTGCGCCCATCGCATCGAATGTTGATTATCCCCGTGAGTCATGGCAGGCTCGTGATGTCAATCATGTCTAACGGCCCTGCGAATTCGCCTGAGAGCGGGAGGTATATAAAAGACACAGCGCATTTCAGTTCAATTCATCCGCTCCCTTCCCCTCCGCGGATCCAGTCCTCCGATATCCTATCTCAACCTCGCAAATTCGATGGGTTCCCAACGCATGTCGATGCCGGTTAGCATGAGTGCGCACACGCGCAGGACAAATGCTATGAGAAACGAAGTTCCTGCACATATTGTCCCAGGAGCGTTCTTCCCTGCCTATAACGGGTATGGCTTTATATGTCACATATGAGGAAAAGGAGGGAAACTGACGTCGATATAGATCCTCTCAGGTAGAGGCGCTCGACATATCTGATATCGGATGGAATTTCAACCACGCTTATCTAGATCGAATGACGCAAGGTAAGCAAGACTTCAAGGGAATGAAAATTCATTGTCTCACTGAGCGCGCAGGAACGTGCGATGTGCACGCTCATCAGTTCCATGACACCCAACCGTGCCTAGTACACACGCCATCGACTTTCGACACGAATCCAACAATCGATGATGCTGTGTCTTATCGTTTCTCTGGACTACCCACAATTCCAGACCATTCATGGATAAGGGAGCTCGCTCTCACTTCCTGTGATTCCTTTATGCAAGACTCCATCGCCACCCGACCTGCTTCCCTTTACAATACATTCGAGCCCGGATTCTACAGTCCGAGTGTCGTGCAAAACTGCCACGAGAATGTACCCCATGTAGGTCTCCTCTTTTTTTTTTTTTTGCCCCGAGTGCAGGACTCAACTCGTTCAGCCCAGCGAGTCTGTTCACAGGTGTCAATGGCTCGTCAACGGGATACCGTGCGATAAATCTTATCTAGCGGACGACAACTTGAAACACGCCATTTCCCGGCACCTCGGTGGGATACACGGCGTCTCGCCTGCGGCCGGGAAAACGACCCAGAGATGTCACTGGCTCGGATGCGCGAAGGAACTGAAACCAGAAAGCATCGTACGGCACATTGTTGCCGTGCATCTGCACGTCATGTCGGCGTGTAAGGCCTGTGGGACAACCTTTGCACGTCCAGACTCTCTCCAGAGACATATGAAAAAGTCTTGCGGGGCTTGCAAAGCGGAGCGATGAGGTGACAATGGCCTTGTGCCCAGGTCAATATCCTCAAGGCATTGTTCCTGGGTCCGTTGGCAGTTGGTGACGTATAATAGCAATGCGTACGGTACCTGTGATCTTCTGCAAAGTCTATGCATGTCTCTTCTCTATTTCACTGTAAATTGCATTGTGAAGACACCACTCCGTAGCTCTCTATCAGCAGGACTTTGTCTATCTCGGGCGAAATAAAATGAATTCCACCTGTTCCCGTCGAGGGAAAGACGGAAGACACTCCCAGGTGGAAGCGGCACGTTTCTAAACACGTTTGTCTACGTCAATGTTACATGCGTTGGCTGACAGCGCTTTCCAGAGTCTATCTTCAACCTCTTCAATCGTCTCTAGCGGGGTATTGAGGCTGGTCATGAAATACGCAACGTTGCCCAGCGTTCTATAATGTATCCCAAACGGTGCACCACCAGGGGCTGAACTGAGAGGACCATTGCTGACGGGACGCTCGATGGACCGAAGCAGACTTTGCGCCGTGTGGGACGTGTACCCTACAACACGATCTTGGCAAAGACGTTGCACGACGTATACATGTGAAACCTTACCAGCGTCATCATCCTTGAACTTGATCACAAGCACAGTGCCCAACGCCATCGCCTCCTGCACGACGTCGACACGCGAGACGGAATAGACGAAGCCGGGGTCCCAGACACCACGGCGCCACGCGTCTTTTTGAACCAGCTTCTCGATCATGTCGAGGGTCGTGTTGGCGACCTGACAGCCTACCGCGTGTGCTGTGTAGCTGTGACCGTGTAACAGCGCGTCCTCTTTGGATCGTCCATGGAAAGCCTGGAACACGCGTTCCGAGGCCAGCGTCACGGACAGGGGGAGAAGGCCACCGGTAAGGATTTTTCCATAGACCGCGATATCCGGATTGACGCCAAGGATGGGCCCAAAAGATTGAATACCGAGGCGGTACAAGCCAACAAACACTTCGTCAAAGATGACGGGAAGAGGGCTGTCAAAGAGCGATTTGTCGCGGACCGCGTCAACCAAGACGCGCTGGAAGAGAGGGTCCACGAAAATCATTCCTCCAGCACCCATTAGTATAGGCTCTAAGACGAGTGCGGCTAGTTTTCCCTTTTTGCGGAGTGCTCGCAAAGTATTCTTTACGCGCACTCGGTAAGTGTCTGCGAGTGGTGAGCCGAGTCGGTTCTCCACATCGTAAATGGAATGCAGGTCGTTAAATTGAACAGAAGACGTCGACGCAGACATAGAGGACGGGACGGTCACAACATGGTTGCCATTTTTGATTCCGACGGTTGGCGGTTCGAACCAGAACCCTTTAGCGTCGTGCCATTCACAGGTATATATTCCTTCCTCTGTCGCGTCCATCGCTCCTATCGTGTCGCCGTGATAACTTCCCTTTAAGCCTATAATCCAGAGATTCTTTTTGTCGCTTGCTGTCAATTCTTCCTCGGTGATCGAGAATGCTCGGAGAGCCATCTTCAAAGCGACTTCCATGCCAGTCGACCCATTATCAGTGAAGAAAGCACGTGAAGCCCAACCTACACCGGGTCCCTTGTGTACCAGACGCTCTGCCAGTCGGAGTGCAGGGAGATGAGTCGCCTGAGGAAACATGACGTGCCCGTAACGCCCAGCGGCACTCGCGGCGGCCAAGGCAAGCGAGGGAGCTGCGTGCCCAACAACCTGTGTCCACCAAGAAGCAGAACCATCGAGTTTGGGAGCAAGTTGAGAAGCTGAAGTTGAAGATGGATTGTAGACGCTGAAAAAGTCCGCCCACGCGCTATCGATCACGGTAACGTCCTTTTCAGACTTGACCAATCCGTGTTGTACGAACGGCCACCAGACGGTATCCAACGTCCGACGCGGCATGGAATCGAGCTCCTCAATGCGATTAGCATGGCATTCGTCCAGGTGACGGAGGGCGTGACAAATCTCACTGTCGAGGTTCCTGGGAACCAATTTTGCATAGTAAGATTCCGTAGTGGTGATGTTTTCTTGGATATTCCCTTGGAGAGGTGGAGGAGGCTCCAGTGACGTGACATGTACTCCACGTTCAGCAAAATAAGGCAAGAGATACTCGTGGTTTCGATAGTAGTCATCCCGGAACAAGAGGATCGCATCCACGATGTACCCGCGCAAGACCAGCGACTCGTAGGACGATATTGTCGATGAAATTCCGCCGAGATTCGAGTCACCAACCAGAACCGTAGGAAGAAACAATGGTCGATAACTCTCGAGCTGCGTCGTTCCGGATAGAGTTGGGCTATGTACGCCTCGAATGCACATTAGGAAAGGCACTCTCTCAGGCGTGACTCGTACCTCCAGCAGTCTCTATGAACATATGGCCCGGCATCCCCAATCGGGCACATACGCGAATATGCTCCGCAATTGCGTTGACAAAAGTCTCGTCAGAAGGTGCGCATGACTAGGGAACCCGTTTAGTGTAAATTTTTATCGAGCGGGCGATCTCACCTCAAGTCCCGGCCTTTGAGATGCCATTCGAATTGCAAGATGTGGACTGACTGGATCATCGTATCGGAACAAGCAGGTCGTGTTTAGCAAATGCTGGTGAGGTCCAGCGTACCGCTTGACATGTCTGATGCACAGAGGTCAGCAACGCGTGACTGGCCAAGGAGCAAGTCAACGTACGCATCATCTGCGTCCTCTGGAGCACCTGTGCTGATGGGCTTCAAATAGAACGCATTTTTGTTTGTGAGGTTGGACGCGCGAACGAGAGCGGTAGTGAGGATGGTCTTTCCGACGTTGGTATTCGCTCCGAATATCTGATGAATGCGAAGGTGTCTATAAAGATGGCTCATATCTTATCAGACACGCGTGGAGTGTAAATGAAAAATGCCACAACTACTAATCATAGTTCCGCACTATGTACAACCAACCACACATGTACTACATCTGAGGTGGGTCATACCTAAAGTACACCTACGATCTATAAACACAATAAAGACATGTCCAGCTGTCTTGTGATGTTGTATGTATGTACCTGTAGTAACTAGGGATGATCAATAATATACATCGCGAATATATTGCCGTGCCCATGGTCCAAGTTCATTATCGGCCATAGGGATAGTGACACCACAAACAGCAAAGTGTCTCGCAACGCTTTCCTTGGTGACAGCATCGGCTAGGCCCGAGTACGGGACATAGCAGACTTGAGGAGAGACGCTGAAAGCCCCTTTCCTAAGGATATTCTCGTATCTTCCTTGCCCAGAGAAGAGTTCGGTCACGACCCCCATGAACTTTTGGCGGGCATCGCGAGAGTCGGGGTCGTTTTGGAGCACGACAGGGCGAAGGCGGGCGACAGTTCGACTGGCTCTCATGTCAGTTGTGAATGGCCTGCCATCTACATCACGTCTGATGCCTTTGGGACAGGAACTCGGATTGGCTGCATAATACGCGATCCAACATTCCACGGGGTCCTCTAGGCGAGGATTATTCAATGGAGCGGGAAGTTTGGGAACGGAGGAAGGATGCTCCCAATCCGGAGTACGCCAGGTTGATAGGAGGTAGCGCTGGACTTCAGTCTTTTGGTCCCTAGGAGTTCTATGGGCTTCTGAGCACAAAGCCTTGACTTTGGCCAAGGCTTGATAATTCCCAGGCTGATGAGCTGCCTTGATGAGGGACTGGACCTGCTTGACGGTCTTGGCGGGCTTGGTCGACTTTTGTGGCTGTGGGACGACCATCTGCCAGGGCTGAGAGACGGGAAGTTCATCAACGAGAGACTGTGGCGCTGAATCGTCATCATTCCCCGCAGACAACACGGTTGCAAAAGAGCGAGCAGCCACGCAATCTGGGAGGTGAGCCTGAGGGGATGCGGGGGTGGCCATTGGGGGAGAGACGTGCTGGGGAAAGGAGAGGAGGTCTGACTGATTGGGAGTGTCAGCCGGCGCGACATCGGGCGGGGAGACGTCAGGTAGGGGAGAGGGAGGCTCTGGGGGAGAAACTGTGTGGACAGCGTTGAGTTCCTCGTTGAGCCTCTCGCAGTCGGCGCGGGTGGACTCGAGCTGGGCGCGGAGAGACAAGAGCTCTTCGCGCGCCTGGTTGCGCTCGAAACGATAGTGCTCTATGCTGTCGCGGAGTTCGTGTTCTTCCTCCTTTTGTCGACGGATGCCGTCTGAGAGGCCCTTGTTGTACATCTCCTCGCGGGCACGCTTCCGATCCTGAAAGGCGATCTGAAAGGCGGGCTGGTGCGGGGAGTAGCTCGCATCAGCGACGTGCTTCATGTACGCGGTGCAGACATCGCAGCCAGAGGGATGGACGATGCCAAAGTCCTCGAGGTACTCCCAAGGCGACAAGAGGGTTGGAATGCCGCGGCTGTCTCTAACGGACACACGGAACGGCTCGTCGGTGCTGGACAGCGGGTACATTACAACTTTTTCGGTGCGAGGGTCACCAGACACGCTCGCCCAAACCGTCCGCCCCGTTGATATCCTCAACACCACGCGGACAACGCCTGGCTTTGTTTGCCGCTGTTGCCTTCCGTTTTGTTTGCTAGTATTTGGTTCTGTGGCTTGCTAGTTTCGAACCTTAATTTTACGTCCTTATCTCCTCCTCCTCGTCTTCCGTTCCACAACCATGGCATCAAGACCCACCGTGTCCGTCCACGTCTCCGCAACAGGTGCTGCACTTTCTCGCCGTATTCGTGTCCTCCTCATCCCCCCTCCACAGAGGCCTCCGGCTCTCTTCCTCTCCCCGCAGTGCTCACTGCACCCATCAGGCTCGATGTCGTCGCACAGGTCCACAGTTCGTCTCGCTCATCCCTCCACTCTCTCCCCCTCACACCCTTTTAGAGAGCATCGCGAAGAACAAGCGTCAGGCCTACGCCGTGAGCGAAAAGGCCGGCCACCAGACTTCCGCTGAGTCCTGGGGTACCGGTCGTGCCGTCGCTCGTATTCCCCGTGTCGGCGGCGGCGGCACTCACCGCTCTGGCCAGGTACGTCATTCCCCGCTCCTAATTTCCACTTTAACACTCTTCCCAGGCTGCCTTTGGTAACATGTGCCGTGGTGGTCGCATGTTTGCACCCACCAAAACTTGGCGCAAGTGGCATGTCAAAGTGAACCAGAATCAGCGTCGCTTCGCTGCCGTATCCGCTCTCGCTGCCTCCGCCCTTCCTTCTCTCGTTCTTGCTCGCGGTCACCGCATCGAACAAGTCCCCGAGGTCCCCCTTGTCGTCTCCTCCTCCATCGAATCCCTCAAGAAGACCAAGGAAGCAATTGCCCTCTTGAAGAGCATCAACGCCTACCCCGATGTCGTCAAGGTTTCCAACTCTCGCAAACTCCGTGCTGGAAAGGGAAAGATGCGTAACCGTCGTTACCGCCAACGCCGCGGTCCCCTGATTGTCTACGGCGAGGACAAGGGTATCGTAAAAGCGTTCCGCAACATTCCTGGCGTCGAACTCGCCAACGTCAGCAGACTGAACCTCCTTCAGCTCGCTCCAGGAGGTCATCTTGGTCGCTTCATCATCTGGACAGAGAGTGCCTTTGCCCTTTTGGATCAGATCTATGGAACTTTTGACAGCCCCTCCACTTTCAAAAAGGACTACGTGTAAGCATAGGTGCTGCGTCATGTATCTCCTTCTCACTGTTGCATATCTAGCCTCCCAACGGCTAAGATCACCAATCCCGACGTTACCCGCCTCATCAACAGCACCGAAATCCAGTCCGTCGTTCGTCCCGCCAACCCCAAGATTCAGAAACGTCCCTGGACGCAAAAGAAGAACCCGTTGATCAACAAGGCTGTGCTCTACCGCTTGAATCCTTACGCCAAGGTCCTCCGGAGACAGGAACTGCGTACGTGCCCTTCATACCGCCTCGCGCGTCAGTACTCATCCTCCCCATTCCCAGTTCGTCAGGCGCAGAAGGAAAAGAAGGAAAAGAAGACTGGGTCTGTTGCCGGCCAAGCATTCCTCGCCACTCTCTTCGCCCCTTGAAGTGGCTTCTTCGCTACTGCATTTTACTTGTTTGTTTTTCATCTCGTAGCCTGCATGTCTTATATATCATGCCCACAAAATCCGTCTTCATGAAAAACCACTGTCCTGACATAAATGGATTGAATGGCACACAAAGAATGCGACACAAAATGTTCGATTCAACATCACAAGAGGTATCATCAGACGGTCACAGGAATTTGATGCTTCTCCGATAACCCAAAGTGACCCTCTGTCAGACTGTTGAGCGTGTCCTCCTCCGTGTCAAGTTTGCGGAAGGAGAACCAAAAGATTATCCCAGTGACACCCCCCAGGATGGCGACGGACGTATAATTCCACACAAGCAAGGGATCGGTAGACAACGCTATTGCAAAACAGGGTTAGCCATACGTATATCAAACTTGCACTCGACGACTGACAGACAAAGGCCTCGCCGATCGCAGACGAGATAGAAGTCATAAAGAGGAACAAGGACATGACAAGCGACCGCATGTTCTTTGGGGCTTTTGTGAACGCATACTCGAGCCCTGTGATCGAGGCGAATATCTCGCTGAACGCAATCAGGATATATCTTGATTGACATCTTAGTCTGCGGTAAAAAGACTTTTGGTTGGACGGCTTACGATCCGGTCTGGATCCAGACGTTCAAGGGCGAGACAACTGGGTTCCCTTGCGAGTCGACGCAAGTACTCGCATGGTCACCGCATGGGTTCGTCTGATCGTACGGTGAGCATGCATAAATCACACTAGGCCAAACGGCTCGCCTTGTAAATGTAGTGCTGGACAACGGCTGCCCATATCATGGCTGCAGTCCCAGTACCAAAACCCCAGGTGATTTTCTTGAGAGCAGTGAATCTCCAGCCTCTTCTCGCGAGTGCGGGGTATATCTGAGGAGATGATTAGTCGATTACATGACCACATGATTTCCAACGTACCACCAAGTCGCAAATGGGGATGAAAATGATGAGTGCAAGAGGGTCCAAATTTGACAAGATATCATTCGGCAGGCCATGCGTGGCCATCGTAGCAGCTTGCGAGGTCAAGTTGTTGTTCAGCTGATTGTAGCAAAGCCCTGCGCACACAAACATGTCACGGGAACACGCATGAGACAAGGGCGCGGCGTACAGTAGATTGGGAACCAGGCAAAGACGCTGCATGCCTTGAAACCACGTCGGACTTCGTCCACCCAATTGTCGTCAAATTGCATCCACTGGGGTTTCGGGCCGACCACCTGGGAGGGTTTAGCCTTCTCCCAAAAGTCAGCTGCGGTAAACTGTCTGATGCATCGAACAGGGTTCCAACTCCAACGGCCTCTAGAGGCGTATCCCCAAAGACGCAGCGTAGTGCCCAACACGGAGCCTGTGGGAGGGGAGACGCGGTATCGTCCATGACCCAACCAGAGGAAGAGAGGAGAGATCAAGAAGACGACGGTCGGAAGCGTGAATGCTAGCCAGTAACCCACATACTACAAAGCCACAAAACGATTAGAAACCCCTCCCAAAAATGAGAAGGGTTTTCACCTTTTCCGCGTAGACCATGCCGATTTGCCCGATGAGCGCGCCGACATTTATGAAGAGATAAAAATACTAGATAGGCCAAGAGGTTGGTGAAAGCATGTTGTGGGATGGGGACAGATGTACCATGTATATTCTCGACGTCGTCACAACAGGATCAACGATAACTCGTTCCCCAGACTTGGTGATAGCAATAAATGGCTTTGTGCGTCGGTATTGCTCCGCAATCAACGGGGAGATATTGGACTTAAACCCACCTGTACCCGTACCTGTGACAATGAGAGAAAAAATAAAAAGATCCATCGACGCCTTTCCCCCGACGATGCCAGGGATCGCAGAAATGATCATGATGACATGGCCGAGCAAAGCCACAGCCACGCTCCAGCAAATTGTTTTGTAACGACCCCAATAAGTATCAGCAATGTAGGCACCACCTAAAGGACAGATGTACGCCCTAGTATATCACGTCATTGAGGAAGAAGAATGACTGGAACCAGATCCATACCAAAACTGATAGAATGTAGTTAATCCAGTAGACATCTGCTGGCCAGCGCCAAGTGCACCAGACTGCCCGTTCGTCCCACCGGCACCGGTCTTTGAACCGGGCGGGAGTGGTTGCTGAATGAAATTTACCTGTCAAAATGAATTCCTTATCAGGCCCCACTGTGAAAACTGGCGAATCCTGCATGCCGACTTACAAAAACAGCGGTGGCACCTTTCGAACGAACGGCGACTGAGCATCACAGGGAAACATTGAGAGGACCAAATTTCCATACTTACCATAAAACTGAACATGTCAAAGGATAGACGACTTATTCTCAACCTCAGAGGTTCAGACTGAAGCACTTACCGAGAAACGCTCCGCCAACTCGACGATGGCAATCACTATGCAAAGCGTCGGAGGAAAGAAAGGAAAGGAAAAAAGATGACACTCACTGTACGCGGTCCAAGGAAGTTTGTCTGATACACGGCGCAGAGTGGCCAACTCTTCTTCTGACGGGAACTCGAGTCCTGCGTGAGCGCTGACGTCGTCGTCGTCCACGGGTATCGATCTTTTCTTGTCGAGGAAGGCTGGCGACGAGAGACGCCATTCATCCTCTACCAACCCAGCAGGGGTATCGCGATCAAGAGGCTCCAGACCAGCCATCATCCTGGTAGTAAAGTTTAGGCCCACGGGGAGATCCAGGGAAGCCGCAGTCGTTCTTCCTCTCTTAAGCCGATACTCAAACAAGATACGCGTACCTTATCACGCGTATCGAATCAACTGAACGGTGTCATCCAAGCCTTATCCACAAGTAAATCCACCGAATTCGCGAGAGCCATGAGGTGGGCATGTGCGATTGCTGCGAATGTCGCGGATTATGGTCTTATGACACCAATCCAACACGTTCCAGGAAATATACAGGCACCATGTAAACGCGGAAGATCGTATAATCGGGAGTCAACATGTGACAAGACCAAAAAGATTCATAAGTATTTCACACAACTCGGAGTTACCCTTAGAGTCTCGGACGGACACACTCAAATGGAGCAGTGAGAAAGGGGATAAAAAGGTGATAAACATCAAGCTGAGAAAGAGGCAGGAAACAAAAAAACTGAGATCTTCAACTGAGGTCGTGGGATAACCTTGAAAGGAAACGACAGCAGGTGA
>JBBPNZ010000368.1:0-21742 GCA_038091195.1 Phylloporus rhodoxanthus | reverse complement strand
GGCTCACCATTAGGGTAGGGGTTAGGGCTAATGATGACTCTGCAAGAGTTAGAGCTAACATATTTTGGTTCTTTTGCAAATGTCAAGTCTTTCCAAAATGCCCCAACATTGGGACACTTATTTGAGCCACTGTATGTCCAGCCACTGGTCATATGATCTCATGTACACTCAGTGGTGTTGATGAACACATAGAGATGATAGTATATACATACCTGGAGTCAATATAGGATGTAGACTGTACAATGTGCTAGTGGAAGAAAATATGAGTTATCATTCCCTATATCTGAAGTCCCTGTTCCCTCAACTCTTAACAGTAATCCTGCCACATTTGTTCCACAATGACATCCTGCCATTGCTCTGCCCTCCACTGCTCAGCTATATTGACAGGACCCTCTGCAAGGACTCCCAAATCACCAGCATTGTCATCATCTTGCATTTCTTCCAGATGCTGTGCTTGAAACTCTGGAGTAAAGAACATGTTAGGATCAAGCTATTGGATGAAGTTGTGGATGGCACATAATGCTGCTGGGATCCATGCTTGAACATCCATGTTATATTCAGGAGGAAGAAGTAAGATGTGCCACTGTCTTTTGAGTACTCCAAAAATTCATTCAACAACATTCCGAAGGTTGGCATGCTACAGGTTGAATAATTCCTTCATATCATGTGGGCTAGTAGAGAATTCCATGAATACTCCAAATATGTAGTAGTACAATTTTTTAACTCATCATAGATTAGCTTGCCTCCATTCCTTCAAATGATATCAAACTCCTCAATAGGAGACAAGGAGTGCATCAGATCCACCAAATCCAGCATCGGCAAGAAGGTATTTGTCCTTAGGCAGGATCAAATCATGAGAGTGAGTATCATGTCACATTGTTGCATCCGCTGTTGTGCCATCCCACCCCATCAATGAGTATGTGAAGATGAGTTCAAAGTTGCAAACAAAAAGACAATTTTACAAGAGAAAACCCTTACAGTTTCACATATTTGGGTGCTCTTCAACCCTTATGAATGCCTGGATGTAAGAGCCACCAACAGCTCCGACACAGTTTTCAAAGTACTGGAAGTGGTGACCAGAGGTGATCTTGCTTGATACAGGGGTATCTGTAGTTGGTAGCTTGACATTGGAGGTATAAAAGTGTCCAGATGAGAAAAAATCAAGTAGATCTTTGAAATATCTATGTCATTTGTCAATATTGTTGTGATATGATCTAAAACAAAGAACACTCACTTGGATATTGTAGTTGACGAGTGCTGGAACCTCTCTGTAACATGATGGGTGCTCAAACCCATCACACATGTATGAAGGAAGATACTGAGTTGTTTATCGACTGAGATTCCATAACATGAATTATTGAATCCATTCTCAATCATAACCTGAATGAGCATAGAGAATACATCATGAGAGATGCCTAGCGAAGTCTTGATGTGATTGGGATGACCAGTGAGGAGTTCAAGCATCCACCCACCACTTATTAGAATCAATGTGTGATATGGAATTTTTTCATGCTTTAAGAGAAAGAGGAGCTTGTAATAGTAAACAATGTGAGCAATTACCATCATGAGAAGTAAGATGAGATGCCGGCAATGTTCATGTTCGTGGTGAATGAGAATCTGTGACTCGAGATCCATGGTAGACAGTCTGAGTAAAGTATGAAGTTGGCAATTGGATGGGGAGGTACTATATTGAAAGACTGTGGGATGGGGGTCCTATGGATCAATGAAGCAGCAGGTAGAGAACTGCCGAGCATCCCAGTTGTCAAGAAGGAAATAAATAGATCTGGTTAATGTATGGTGGGAGACCAGTAGCCTAATAAACCCATTGATCTTGAGTGTGGTCCATGACATGAATTGGCTAGCAACACAACTGTCCACCTTGCAGTCCATGTGTGATAGATACTAAAGGACACTGATGGATGGATTGTGATGCACCAATATGGCATGTGACCTCTGGTGGCCAGCTCACGTGATCATGGCCCACAGGACACTTGGTGAAGTCCCATGTTTGCTAAAGTACATTTCATGTATCTGGACAAGACCTAAGGATTTTCCTGTATGAAAAGTTAATATAAGTGAGTTGGAATACCAAAAGACCAACCTTTTGTGGTGAATCCTCTCTGATCAAGATCATGGGCTTCAAACTCTAATAGAATGTTATTTTCAACTTGATAGGTAATTGGCTGGAATACCAGGTTGGCAAAGCAAACCTCAGCCCTCATTCCTCTAAGCCTTAGCTGATCAAGTGTGTAAATGTTAGTTCCCCTCATAAGATCTTATAAGATTGTAGAGTGAGCAGATATCCATGTTAGTTCCAGAACTCCAGAACTGACAACTGATGTTTTGAACTGTGCCAAATAGAAACCATGAAACAACCAAACAACAATGGCCAAGAGAGTTACTGAAGTAGCCAAGGCAATGACAACCTATAAGGGGGTTATAGTATAGTTGGCATGTGATATTAGAAAGAACATACTGGTACCAGGTTCACCTGTAAAGAATTTTAAAATGAGCATTCAAACACATAACAAGAGGAACATACATTTATCTAAGCTTAAGGATAGAATTACTAATCAGGCTGTTTCCTTGAAGCTAGTCAAACCCTCCACTTGCACCTGCTATAAACAAAGTGAATAGAGTAGATATTTGAGTAGATCTGATTTATTGCATACCTAACCATATAAATATGGCTACAAGCTGTGCTATAGCATTCTCCATTTCTTTATGGCTGAGAGCAAAAAGTGGTGAGGGTTCTATAGATGAAGTCAATATTTCCCAGATCCATTGAATATCCAGTAAGTCATTGACATATCTATTTAAGAGAAATTACTTCATAGAAATGATAGAAAATATTAGTACTTACATATCAGCCAGAGAGATATATTGACACTCCCCATATAGAATAGGGGTTTCCATAACTTGACAAAGTTTAGGACTATGAGAATATGTAGTCATAGCATTAAGCCCTTGCTGAGCAGCAATGAACTATGTGATACTCATCAGCTGGTTGAGAATGTATCATAACAGGTTCACACACTGCTTGGTTCAAATTTGTAGTTGGACCTGGGGACCAGATAGTCCAAGTACCAGAAGGCTGAGTATACAGGGAGATATTTTGGGTGATTTTCCCATTCTGCATTGGAAGATAGAGGTCATTCAAAGTTGCATTCAGAGTACATGCAACAAAATTTGTTGAGATTGAAAAATTGACAAATGATCCTATAATAATTGTCCATAGATCAGCCAGAACATATGTGCAGTAGGGACTCTTAAAACTCACCTATGCCTGAAAATGTGCTGTTGATAGTCACATGAACAATGTTGTGAGTTGGATTTCCTAGTTCCATCTCAGTAGTGACTTGATAGCCAATATACAGTGAGGTGCAAAACCATTGCAATGTCTAACCCCAAACCAGGGCACGAAGTCCTGTAATCAATTGTGGGAATTTCACTTTACTTTGGTGGGAACAAATAAAGTACAAGCCCTTGGCTATAACATTGTCCCCAGGGTCATGTGATTTTGCTTACATAGTGCAAAGATACATCAATTTCAAAACATCAATACCATTGCAACAGTTTTGCACCTTTTGCTTTCCAGGGTATATTAGTACTTGGTATAGCCTCCCTTTGCCCTGATAACTGCTTCAATCCTTCTAGGCATGCTCTCTATCAACTTCTGACACTCCTCAACTGGTATCCCCTCCCAATCAACCTGAACTCTCTCCCACAATTCATGAATCCCCTTAGGAGAGGAGTCATGATCTGCTAGTCTCCTTTTGAGGTAGCCCCAGAGGTGCTCAATGGGGTTGAGGTCAGGAGACTGTGCAGGCCATACCATAGTATGAAAATCCTGCTCTTGAAGCCAATCCTTCACCTTCTTGCAAGTATGTTTTGGGTCATTGTCCTGCTGAAAGATGATGTCAGGAGGATCAAGACCATAAAACTGCAAAGAATTGAGCAGTTCATCCTTCAAAATCTGAAGGTAAAGGTCCCCATCCATCCTACCATCAATCTTGGTAGCATAGCCAACTCCCTGCCAAGTCATACAGCCCCACATCATCAAGGAACCCCCTCCAAACTTCACTGTACCTTCTACCAGCCTATCACTTAGCCCTTCCCCTGCCTTTTCCACACCTACTTGCACCCATCTGACCCTAGGTGATTGATTTTGGTCTCATCAGACCATACTACCTTCTTCCAGTCCTCCAGAGTCCAATCTTTATGAGCATAAGCAAAGTCTAGACAAGCCTTGTGATGCTTGGCTGAAAGAAGAGGCCATTTGGACTTGACCACAGCTTTCATACCTGTCTTCCTCAACTGTCTGTGCACTGTGGAGGTAGAGAGAGGCTGGTTGACTATATTGGTGAGTGCCTTGGTCACCTGAACAGCATTCTCTGCCTTTCCAGAGGAGATGAGACGAATGGCATGCCGGACATTAGCAGAGGAAAGCTTGGGTGGATGACCTCCAGTAGTTTTTTGGAGCTCAGAATGCTCTTTGGAGCATAATCTGGATATGATAGACACATTGAGACCAGTAGTGGATGCAATAGAGTGAGCAGATTGGCCAGCATCAAGCATAGAGAGAATGGTTTGTTTTTGAGTAGGAGAGATGGATCTCATGATGGTTGTGGTTGGAAACAAAGATGCATGTGAACTATTTTAAACTCAGACATGGTCCTAATATGTGTATGTTTGTTTGTATGACCAAACATAACCAAATAACACTTGATTTCAATGTAATAAGTAAAGGGTGCAAAACTGTTGCAATGGTATTAGTGTTTTGAAATGGATGTATCTTTGCAGTATGTAAGCAAAATCACATGACCCTGGGGACAATGTTACAGCCAAGGGCTTGTACTTTATTTGTTCCCACCAAAGCAAAGTGAAATTCTCACAATTGATTACAGGGCACTTTGTGCTCTGGTTTGGGGCTAGACATTGCAACGGTTTTGCACCTCACTGTAGTTGTTGTTCTACATAGCACATGTACAGATGAGTCAATAAGAGAGTCTGAGAAATACTCACCATTGTTGAATTCAGGCCCAGTAAATCCATAAAAAACACAGAGTTCAATAGCTCTAGTTGTCCATATTATAGAGCTGATATCATAAACCATAAAAAAACACACTTATCTAATGCAGGTAGCCCAACCTTACCAAGACCTCTGACGTTCACATTATAGATATTGTTGCCCGAAGTAGTGTTCAATACCCAACTGAAAGGTTTGAGAAAAGACCACACTCAGTGGTAAGCGTGGTTACCTTTACAATGGCCCTGGTGTATATGTAACCTGTTGATGGTACGTCATACAGAGTGCTTCCACTCAACTCATTGGTAGCCAATAGCAGTGGCCACAATATCAACAATGGGGAAATCATCTCCCATGAAAGCACAACAAGGTCAACTAATGCAGAGAGCCACACCAATGCTGATGGAACACAACTCATAACAGTTTTATTGAATGAATTGAACTGGATGACAGAAGTGGAGATGATGTGAAGGCCAAAGATGTACCCAAGGTACATAAATGTCACCAGGATCATTGCTAGGGTGAATGCAATTTGGTTTGCTACCAGAGCATGTTGATTGCAGCCCCAATTCCATTCCATGCACTAGAGATGTCATGCATGGCAGTGAGCATCTGGCATTTCAACATGACTGCAGAGATGGCAAGATGGCATGTTACAAGCACAAGCACAGTAATGTATACCTTGTTGTAGTGAGGAGTTGTGTCAAGACCAGATCAACTCCTGAAGGAACTCTGGAACTCTGGAGTTTTGGTCAGAAGGGACTGCAGCTTCACCATGTGTGGTGCACCCTTGTCAATGTCATGTCCCCAAATTTGGTCAGAGGGTCGGAGATCGAAGATGGACACAAGTGAAGGAGTGGAATCTAAGTCAATATTCGAACTAAGAAACTACAGCAGAGTACACAAGGGTTTATATATGAAGTCAGAAAGAAGTGACTAACGAAGGATTAGAAGGGATGAGTAAGAACTGAGTAAGACAGAGGTCAGGGAAGAATATGCCAGAGTACTACACTAGGTATAACAAAGCCAGAGCTGGGTTCGCACAGGTACTGTATGGAGACAGACTAAGAGCGGAGCTAAACTAAATAGGAATAGAATGGAGAGGAACATAAGAGGAATGGAGATAAAGTCTAGAGACTTCTGATAGTGTCTTGGTAGAGAATGCACCAGAGTTCCAAAGGAAAGAGGTCTAGAGTAGCAAAGGTAGCAGAGTTGGACTTGACTCAAAATCATGCATATGACAGCCAGATAGTACTGTGGTAGCACTAGATGTGGCTGTTCTGGCATCTGACTGTAAAAAAATATCAACTTGACTAGCAGTGGTTGTATGGGAGACAACATCAGGTGTAGTCAAGATGTGACAAATCTATTATGAGCATCATCAGGTCCCATTGTATGGCTAGCTGTTCCAATGGTGGCAGGTATAGCAATGGTATCTTGATCTTCAGTCATGGTGTTATGCCCATCTATGATTAAAGGATCTATAATATTTAGTCCTTCTAGTATATCTGTGTTGGTGTTGCCAGAAAACATCAGGCCACTCTTTGAGTAGATATTAACAGCCATTTCAAGAACAGAGCATAGAAGATGTACTAACCTGTGCAGCTCAGCTACAGAGGTTGATAGAACCATACTAGGCTTGGTTTTGCTACACTTGTTCATTGTTGTCATTGTGATGATAGAAGCCAGATGCTTGGATCACTTGGATCACATACTGTAGTGTTGGAGTCAATTGGCTCTTGCTTGATAGCATCTTCATTTGACATGGCCTGAAGGTGATCTGTTCATTGTGAGTAATTTAGTCCCATGAATGTATCTGCCTTCCAATTATCTGTGCAAAGGCAGAGAATGGGAAACTTTGTCCTCATTGATAATATGAAAAATTCGCATACAGGCTGGATGCAATGACTCCAGGATGTGGGCACAAACTTGTACTGAAGTAGGGTATATGCAAGTGAGCACTGGAAATCCCACATCCAAGCCTGTTCTACCTTACTTACCACTGTTCCATTTTCATCTTCCAAAACTCCAATAGCACTAGAGTCATCTTGACAGATGGTTCAAAGAAAGCTCTTGCTATTTCTGTAGTCCTTGAGATACTTGTCTTTTGTCCAATAGATGAATCCTAGAAACAGGAATGAATTAAGATTTTTGGGCTTGTTCAGGCCAGGGATACATAATGACACCAGGAAGTACAAAGTCCTTTTTGTATCTAGCCTCAGGCAAACAATCAAGAATGACCCATATCAAGAGCCAACAGTCTAAGACTTTGTTGTGATAAAGTTAATCACCATCAATCAAAAACATAAGAAGAATGTCTTCATCCTTGATATTGCCAGCTTTGACCACCTCAAGATAGTCCAAGCCATCAAAAAAGTTTAAGGTCTTCTGGACTCCATCAGTATGCCTAAGTCACTCAATGATTTGATGTGTATATGTTCACTGGTATTGCATGTCTCTTGCTTTGGTTGCAGAACATCACTTACAGTTGCAGGCCAAGCAGTATCATCAAGAATTGCTTTCAATGTGACTTGGTCATTCCTAAAGACTCCTAAAGAAGATTTTGATCCCAACAAGACTTGCCACATTCTACACAGTGATTGAATTGAGAGAATGTGCCAGTGAATTCCATACATGAGTTCACATATATGTCATGAACAACAGCCTTAACATCAGTAAGTCAAGCTATTGCATCCTTGACCTGAAACAGACTCAGAAAACTAGCATGGTCAGTAGGATCATGTTCCATGAAGATGCTGCATGCTGCATCATAATCACTATCAGCATAAGGGAGCACAAAGTACAGCTTTATTGCAGTCTCAAAATTTTTGTTTCCATCTAGAGAGAGAACACCTGTAGGCAGATTCTATAGCCAATTGATGCCATGCTCATCAAGACCAACACCCAGATCATCCAAAGATGCATTCTGCAAGCTGTGTATGTACTCAAGCACAATATGAAGATCATCAATCTTGACATTCGAATAGATTTCTTCAAGTAGTACATTGTCATCACTGTTGACACATGAAGGATCTGTTGAGCCAGACTCGTCATCTCCGTCATCCGGAGCATCCTCAACAGTGGTCCAACAGTCTTGTTGATGTGATGGTGTGGATCTGGACATTTGCACATCACGTTCGGGGGTTAATTACACCAGACACAGTGAGAACGTAAGTTTATGGTAGTCTTGTAATGCATGTGAGGGCTATCAGAGCGTTGTGAACCATCCTTGTCATCAGGTGCGGGTGGATCGACCTGATCGTTTTGAGGGGCATTGGATTCGAATGAACCTGGTCCTAGGGATGCTGTTCTGCGGCACAGTGGGCTGCAAGACCATCCTCTAGTATCAACTCCAGCTTGCTCACGAAGTCGGCGAAGAGATGGAGGAACAGATGATTCTCCTTGGTCACGGTATTGCTCATGCCATCGGAATGCAGATCGAATGACCTCGACACGGACACCACCAGATAGTGTGGCAATTGCAGTAGTATTTCTTTGTCATATCAATGAGACGGCGCCAGTCGGACGGAGGAGCGATGCTGGTGAGTCGGATGAGGCAGATCTTCGCACTGGCAGCGCGAAACAAGCGCGAAACAGGCGCTGCATTCATCACGTGCACATTGAAACAGTGTTTCATTTGCTGCGCTGGACCGGCGTGCAGCATCGATGCAGAGGAGCGGATTCGCCAACGTAGCAGCCAATTTCTCGTCTAGACTCTACTATGCTCTATTTCCATTTTATGCTTTCTACCACGCTCGACCACGTCCTACCAGCCTCTTGTCATTTTTGACTGGGGATCATCGGTCACCGACTCTGAACAGCCCGAACCAGTGGGTTCCGTAAAAAGTTCAAAGCTCGAGGGTCGGGGTACAATTCGTCGAAAAGAATGGTATTGATTGTCCATCCGATCCTACAGAAACGTGCAAAGTCTTGAAAACACGCGAAAGCATTCAAATCTAGCCGTCCAACACACCGTCCCTCTCCGCCTTGGCCCTCGCCACACTCTCCAACTCGGCAAACGTCCCGCTCTTGAGACACATGTTACGGAACAACCCGTTCTCTTTCTGAATCAGGTTCAACGGTGTGTCAAACTCAGCCACCTGTGGGCACGCTCAGTATCGCACACACACAACATCGTAGACGCGACTCACTTCACCCTTGTCCAAGACTATGAGCCGGTCGTAATCAATCACCGTCCTCAACCTGTGCGCCACTACCCAATCCCATCAACACACGACGCATTCGCTTATCAAAACGATGAAACGCACCCGTCAGCAAGAGCGAATCCCCAAACTCCTCCCTAATCGTCGCCTGAATCTTGGCATCTGTTTCAAAATCGATGCTGCTCGTGGCCTCGTCGAGCACGACGATCGAGCTGCGTCTCAACAATGCACGGGCCATGGCAATCAGCTGTCGTTGACCCTGTGAAAAGTTGGTGCCGCCCGCAGAGACTTGCGTATTGAGCGTGATGGTTGTCTTGGCGTCTATCTCGGTCCCCGAGGCCGAAACAGGAGTGGGGACACCGTCCCCAGCGGGTGTCGACGTCCCACTGGGTGCCCGAGAGTTGCGTTGTGACTGATAAGCACTTTGGGTGAGCATCTGAACGCGGTAGAGAACATCCAAGCATTCCACGTCATCGTGTTCATCTACGAGATGAAAATATGAACACCAGCCACATGTCCATTTAGACTTGGGACTCACTAAAAGGATCCAAGTTATCTCTCAACGTGCCAGAAAACAGAGTTGCGTCCTGAGGAATAAACGTCTACAAGCAGTCAGCACCTGGTCTCAAAATTGCTCCTGACACACTCACCAAGCGCGATCTGAGATCATGAATGCCGATCTTTGAAATGTCAATCCCATCGATGACAATCCTTCCCAGCGCTGGATCCACAAATCTCAAGATACTCATTGCCAACGTCGATTTGCCACTGCCCGTCCTTCCCAAAAGACCGATCCGCTCTCTCGCATTGAGCTGGAACGACACGCCCTTCAACACCGGCGGAAGCTCCGGCGCATACTTGATGACTAAATCTTCGACGCTGACCAACGGGTTTGCGCTCGTGCTCGAGGGCCAGTACGCAGGCGGACGGTCCGTTTCGATGATGGCAGGTGGTTCCTGGGGAAGGTCAAGATACTCGACCACACGTTCGACCGAACTGAACAAGAATCCCTTGTCAAACAGAACGGCCAGGACGAATAGACAAGGCGTACTTCAAATCCAGTTCAAGCGCGGTCCAGAACCGACACGCCCAGTAAACGCTCATCGTGAAGGACATGGCGCTCGTAATACACAGACCAGCCGTACCTGCTGAGACGTATCCAGAAAGCGCGAACAAGGTTGTTGTCAACACTGCCAGAGCACCAAGTGCATCAAAGTTGAGCAAGAGCCATCTGTTCGTCATCCAAAAATTGTACCACATCTGCGTATCCGTGCGTGAATCTCATGAGGGATGGAACGGATCATGAAACACCAACCTTTGTTGTGACATCGATTTTGCCATGCAAGTCATCCATAAATTGACGCTCTGCGGAGAACGCACGAACAGTCACAATACCCTCTAGTAGTTCTCCAAACCCAGAGAAAATCGGCGACCGAGAGTTGGACTCCATACGACGCAAATCACGGCCCGTGTTTAGATACCCAATTGCCAGCATGCGGTAGAAGTAGCCAATGATGCACGCGGGAATCAAGAACCAAGGGAATATGACGCTACAAGTCCGAACCCAATGCAGTGAGTGTCATCATTCAACAAACAAGAACGCCACGTACGCAACGGTAATAATCGCTGCAGCAAACGTTGCCAAAGAAGAGTTCACAGCCGACAACGAGCTCGCCAAGTTATTGTCTATCGTCTCGACGTCCTTGCCAAACCGGTTCAACATACGCCCTGTTGTCCCGTGAGCGAGTCCGCAGACCAACTCGAACTTGGATGCTCACCTTGCGGGGTGACGTCATGCCAACGCATCGTTGCTCTCACCACGCCTTCCAGCAGCCGCTTGAAAATCAACCGCGATGCCCTCAATGCTCCCGTGTATTGTACCGTCATCGACAATGTGCTGATGATCGCCGTTGCCAGACCAATCGCACCATACACAGCGACATAAAACAGCGGGTCCTCGTTTGCGTCGGGGAGCGTGAACCACAATATCTTCTGAGAAGCCTGAATATGGTAATGAGGGTTCGGGTAGTGGCGAATGTCGTATGAGGGCATGAACCCGCTCATTATTGCCTCGTTCTCTGTCAAGACAGCTGAGGCAAAGGAATATGGCATGGCCGTCGTGCTGTTGGCATAGGCCTGACCCCATTCCTAAACACGACATTAGTATCCAGACCTGCCTCTTAAATCAATAATTGTTACCCGAATCCAAAGCTTCTCAATAACCCCCATACTCTGCGAACATATAATCAACACGGTCAATATGGACCACGTCCAATACGACCTGATCCATCACATAAATCTAGCTCAACTCGGCAAGAAAATAGGACTCACGAGGCTTTGAGATACGAATTGTAGATCAACCACTTGACACCGCCAGTCGCTCTGTGTTCGTCCTTGATCAACTTCCTCGGCTTCTTCAAACGGTCCTTGGACTCCGCAGGCGCATCGTCAACGAGCTCCTCGCTCGCAACCACCGCATCCTCTTGTTTTACTTCTGCCTCCGCATCCTGAGTTATATATTCCAAAATGCCCTGTGCACGCAAATCTTTTACGGTTCCTTGGTTATCGATTCGTCCGTCAAGCATCCGCACTAGATAATAGGCTCCAGGGAGGACCAGTTCAACGTGATGTGTAACAAGGATCTAACGGACAAATCAAATATGTGATCGGTTCCAAAATATTGAAAACTCACGACCGTGCGATTTGCAAGGAGAGGTCCGCGCAGGAGTTTTTCATACAATAACCTCGCAGTATGGCTATCCTATAAACCATAACTCAACCAACGCCCCATCACAACGAGAGGAGGGAGCAACATACAACTGCACTCAAGGGATCATCCAGCAACACGTATCTCGTGCGCGCATAGACGGCGCGAGCGAGTGCGACACTAGGAACAGAGATTAGCATACCGCCCATGTTGATACATATCTTAAACTCACCGAGCCTTTTGTCCACCAGACAAACTCACACCCCTAGACAAATGCCAATCAACTCACCACTAACATCCGTTGGACGAAACCCACCTCGCGCCAATCTCCGTCGAGTCGCCGTCCTCCAGAATGTCCAAATCGGGCCTCAGCGCACAACATTCTACGACCGCATTATATCTTTCTTCGTCGTATGCGTATCCAAACAAAATATTGTCCTTGATAGACTGGTGCCGCAACCACGGCGTTTGCGCAGCATAAGAGATAGCATGCATGTTGCCATGCTCATCAATGTTAGAGGTGTTCTTGGACATGATGAGCTTTCCACCGGTGATCGTCATTTCACCCAAGAGTGCCAACTGAGATGATGCCAGGGTAAGCTCCACGAAGACTCGCGAACCAAACGGCTCACCAATAACGCAGACTTTCCGCTCGCAGTCGGACCGGTGATCAATGTCAACTCGCCCTCAGGGAACCGCACCGAAACATCCTTGAGCTCAAACTTGTGGTCCTCGACAGACCTATCCGACAAACTCTGGGCATCGACAGCCGTGACCGTCTCGTCGGTCGTGTTCCGGCTGGGGTGCACACTTGGGTTGGATTTGGCATTTTTCTTGCCGTTTTCAGTATCCTTGACGTCCTCGGGCACCTCGTTCCATTTAAAAGTCCCGGCCACGATGGCGAGGCCATCGTCAGCCGCGAGGGAATCTGCGGGCACCTTGGCACGTTTCAGGGACGACACTTGTTCCGTGATTTCCTCCTCTTCGAGGTATGTTTCGATTCGTTTCAGTGCGACACCGGTCTGTGGAAATGCGGAAACGGATGAACGGTGGTTTCCTGATAGTATGAGGAACTCACCTGAAGTATTTGCACTATCCAAGCAGGAATAATGTTCAAAGGTTGACTATTGAAGGCTGATAAGAACACATGCGAGTCACAAGTAAACTTCTCCATACCGAATCATACCAAACAAAGCGATGGAAGTGAACGCGACCGAAACTGTCAGCTTGTTGCCCTGGTACACGTATGCAAAGAATGAGATGAGGGAGATGAGAATAGGTGCCGAATTCCAGATGGCAGTGAACATGACAGAGTTGAGACGGGCTGAATCATTGCGTCAATCACGATCAACGGCCGCGGAAAAGGGGGACCCACCCTTGACCATCCAATTCATTTCGACCGCTCGCGCATCCATGACTTTGTTAATCCACCGTTCCTCCCAAGCAAAGAACTTGATAAACTTGACGGCAGAGATAAGCTCATTCAAGACGCGCATACGCTTGTCACGAGATGCAGAAACGCCTTTTTGGATGCGGATGCTACGCTTCATAACATAGCTATTCAATGGCCACCCGACAAGCACGACAATAAATCCTGCGAAAGCAGAAATGCCAAGGAGGCTACGAACAAGTTTAGGTTAAATCCTGCGAAATGGCAAAAGGACCAACTTGTACAGAAACAGTGAAGCGATGATGATTTCAAAGGGACCTGAACCACGGTTGCTGAATTAGTAGCACCGAGCATACATATCGACAAACCTGCCTCCATAGATAAAGTACATTCCGGACACCATCATAGCGATCCTATTTGCATCAACCGCCATCAGATTGACAATTTTACCGACGTCAGCGCCGGCTTTCGGATCGTCTCCGGTCGGGTTCTCAGAAGATGCAACGCCGGCCTTTTTGTCTGCATCTTCCTTGATTTTGTCTTTGTCAACGATGCCTGAATAGTCCCTGCGCTTGAGCGCTTTGTCGTAGATGGCAGCCATGAGCTCTGTACGCATGCGCGTAGCGGCACGTCTGCCATACCAGAGATGTTGGACATCTGCCTCAGCCTTTGTATGGATTGGTTAAGCGGTCCAGACATGGAAGAGGGTGATATACCTTGAGTATGGTACAGAGGAATGCCAAGAAAGCATATATGTATGCCGTTGCGCGCTGTTCCTCGGTAGCGTCAACATCAATGGAATCGAGAATGACCCTAAAAGATGAATTAGTCGACAGAAGTTTCACTCGCGACTCACTCACTTGAGGAAAAATGGAGACGCATAATTGAACAGAACGCTGATGAATGTCAGCAAGAAGTCGACGCTGGAAATCACAAGGGTCAGAAGAGACAAGTCTGGAATGTGGGATACGTACATGATATCGAATGAGTTGGCCCAGAACAGACGACGAAGCAGCGAAGCACCCCTGAAATACCATGAAAAAATGTGTTGTAGATGAAGGGATGAAGATAGACCGACTTGATTGCAGTAAATTTGGTGAAAACGGGACGAGATTGCGATGTTGGACTGAGACTCCAAACATCATCCTCGAGCATGTTCGTGATGGTACCACGCCTGATGAGAGGGTAAACCCAACTAAAGGTAACCCATTGGAAGATGGTGACATAGTCTTCTGGGGAATACTTGACGGACTAAACGCATGAATGCAGATTAGCAACGTGTGAATGCATGATGACGCGTCACTCACGATCTCTTCCTTGTTGATGCGACTGCTTGGAAGTTCGACTGGCATTGTCGAGACGACTGCCAGCTCGACGAGAACAGCAACCAAGTTGAATATCAGTCCTAGAACCTCGGGGTGAGGTTCCAGCGGCACGTGGAGGATCTCACGATCGTAGAATTTGCCACCCAAGAGAACGACACCAAAGACAAGATGGGCAAAGTACAGCCAGAAGAGATCCAAGTGCGCGGTTTGCCTGGGCCAGAAAACAGATTTGGAGACGCCATAGACCCAGGTGGACCCACTCAGAACAGCGTATACGCCCTTCCAGGTGTCATACTCGTCCGTAATGAGCATGTATGCGCCTGCACACAGCCAGAAAAGGGCCTGCAAGAGCGCGACAAATGCAAGCGTGATGGTGCGCCAGAGAGGCACTGCGTGACTCGAATTCTCCGCATCGTCTAGCAATGGTTCGCCTGCATCCAACGCCTCTGCCTCGCGTAGAGTAATGAACTCTTCCAAGGGCAAACTGAGCGTGCGGGCAAGCTTACGGATGGGGGCGGGTATTGGGAGTGGAACGGAAGAAAGACAGAGGACTGCAACGAAAATAGCGGGGACAAGCGCAGCCCAGGCGGCGCGGACACAGGGATCGGACGGGTCGAGCGGACTCGCCTGATCGCACAAGTGAAAATCCATCTGCAGTTAACTCAATGTCGTGCCGAACAAGTCTTGAATCATGTAAGTACTTACCAAATCAGTAAAAATATCGGACCAAATCAGTTTTAGACATTTGCGCGGATGCTTAGCTAATCTCTCTCCAAAAATGATACTGCGACACTGTACCCCCAACGACCACGACGACGGCGACGATGGAATCTCTCGACTTGAATGGACTCGCAAAGTCACTTCCAGTGTCCAACTTTGAAAAGGCGGAGAAGGAGCTCCTCAACAACTTCAAAGGTGCGTCGTGGTGGTCTACCTCAATTCACTTACTCATATGCCTTCCAGCTGCCGCACTCAGCATCACAACCCTCTATAGATCCTCGCGACATGCCTCAAAGCGAGCGTACAATGCCGGCTACGCAGCTGCCTGCCAGGATCTCATGATCATGATTCAACAAGGCGTCTCTGCGGGTGGCATCGCCCCCTCCGACCATGGCACTCACGGCAGCGACATGACGGTCGGTCGTATTTTGGATTGGATAGAGGCAAGGTTGGAGGCGGTAAGGTCGAGAGAGGAGGAAGAAGATGAGGACGAGGAGCGCGAGAAGGAACGTGAACGTGCCAGAGTCACTCCCCCATCCACACGTCCAGATATACACAAGGACTCCCATCCTACCTTGCCTCAGAAACAATCTCAGCCAGCATCCACATCTTATAGATCAGACGGTAGCCCTGTAAGATATCATCCATTGAATAACCTGTTAAATGGCTCACCCTGCCTAGCCAGTAACTGGACCGCTCACACCACACTCCCCTGTCTTGTCGAACCACATTAATTTGTCAAATTACCCCCCGTCCCCATCACCTACTATAACCCACACTAAACCGACCATCGTAAACAGTATCTCACGCATCACTAAAGCACGTCCATCCAACCCACGTAAAGATATATCCGACACTGCATCCACTCCATTGACATCAACCGCCTCCTTCCCTCTCTCTCCTTCCGAGAATATCTTTCGAGTTCCTGCCATCACACCAATAACCTCGCTGCCCGATCCCGATCTATCAGCGGGTGCGAAACGTAGACATGCGGTCATGATGATGCTTGATGCAGCCCCATCGACGACTACCCTCGACGTGTTCTCGCCATCCGGTAGTAATGTACCTACGACTATTACACCCACATCCGGTATTTCCAGGAGACGGACAAGGAGTCAGCGTTCTGCAGGCCACGTGCAAATGCCCATCCAACCGGGTGACTCAATGGATGTCGAAGAAGACGGCCCACAGCGTAAGCGCATCTCTAGACGATGATTATGTCGTCGGATGAACTGGCCAAGGCGAGTCGATGTCTTTTATTGTAGAATTATTCCTACATTGTTGTGTGTTCTATTAACCTTCCCCACTCCTGGCATTTCTACCATTTCATCCCCACGAGTATGACCATGTGATTATACACCTTTCACACCCCGATGTTTCCCGCATGTCCCCCCATAGCCACCACACGTGTATTGCCATTCATGTCTCATTGGTTAATGGTTAATTACCCTGTTTTTGTAAGGGACACTCTTTTGTCATTGACTCAGAATCTGACATTTTAGCACACCATGTCGCATCTCTTGCTTCAGGTATGTGATGCCTGTGTCAAAGTGCGCTTGTCAGGTTGTCGTCAACCCTCAAAACGGCATGCCAGGCCTTCCGCTACAACCAGCCTCGTGAATTCACTGTATCACCACTTGTCTCAGCACCGATGTCTTTACTTGGACTATGATTCAAAGACATAGTATATCACTGCTCACCTATGATAACCACTGAAACCACTGAACAAAGCATTCTCGAGGTTTAATGCCTGAGATATATCAACTTGACTTGCCAGAACACAAATACCCATCATCTTGTCATCATATATCCATAATATCATATCAGGAACCAAGATCAAAGGTAGTAGCATTATGAGCGCACGAAGTGACATGCTCTACAAATAACACATATCTCCCGGCGGCAACAATACATTGACCTGTACGCAGCACATCCATTCACTACGTCACTCACTCCATTCACACTCCGACATCCATCGACATCTCACATTCGTACCAGCTTACCTAATGCTATACAGTTCGCTACGCGAATAACATCACCGTCTCAAGATCTCACCCGCAAGTCACGTTCCTGGCCCCGACTTTTCAATAAACACATATATACGAGACCAGCTAACACAATTGTCGGTATGCCCTTGCCCGCATTCCGCGTTGACCAGAAGATATTAACACTTTTTTCTCGTCAGGATTTGCTCCTGAATTGCCTGGTTACCGCATCTCGTCGAGATCTACTTTACAGAGACCCAGCTCTTCGTGCTCTCCCGTTCCTACCTCATCCACGGTCGTCTCGGTGATGTTGACCTCATTCAGACCTTCACCTTCCCAGACCTCGATCCTGTTCCTGTTCCCAATTCCAATACTATCCCGGGGCGCACCGGTGATACACCCGACCCACCGTGCTCGAACTCCGTCTGACCCATGAAGTGCGAAGAAACCCCGCGCTCTGTCTGGTTGACCGATCCGCGACGCGACCGCCGACCTCATCACAGGAGCGACGACGCTCCGGTTCATGCACACGTACACGCCCTTTGACACCCCGACAAGTGCGTTAACCGCATGTGCAGCAACTACACCCTCTCCGCACCACCCTTCCCCTCGACTGAGACGAGCAGAAACATACGACGAGATTGCCGGTCCGACAATCCGCAGCCAGCACCGCAGTATCGCACCAATCACCGTTGTCTCCCACGATATCGTTTGCGTGGAAGGGCAATCGTTCGCGGGGTCTGCATGGTCAGAGAGCGCTTCGCTGAGAATCGCGGAGGCAATGTGGTGACACATCCCGAACCCGGATGTCGCCATACACGGATGTGATCCACAATTTCATGGTAAACGCCACAGGCGAGCACTGCGATGCCGAGGTCAGTGAGCCATACCCACCCTGGGTCGAGCTCAAACGCTTCCGGTATTATGCATACGTTTTTGACGGTAAGTGCGGCAAGATTTCGTTTACGAAATGGGACGTGTTGGAGAACAATTCGGCGGGCGAGCCCGTGGACAGGGACGTGCTTGCGATCGCTATCTATTTCAAATAGAAGAACAAAATGGAAACAGTCGGTCTGTGTCGGTGCGTCGGGGACTCTTGACCCAAGTCAATCCAACGATCAAGTATAACCTGGATTATGACTTAATAACATTCAATAGGCGTCGCATCATTGAGTTTTAAGTTACCGTTTTGGAGTGGTGAAGCGCTAAGGAGGGTAATACGACCAAGCATGTCCGGGTTCCACTTTCATGCCTTGTCGCATAGGCCACTCGGTGCGGCCGAGTGACCGATCAGATAACGGGTCTAGAAGAGCGTGAAAAAATAAAATGAGACGGGGAACGCACATACTAAGAACACGGTGGTTATTTGCACGCGGGCGACACACCGGAAACAAGCTCTGACCGATGATTATACGTGAGTGATTCATTCTCATTCACGAAAGGAACCCACATTAGTAGGGACATTATTCACCTACAAGCAGCCATCAGACAACTCTGGACACACGACGTACCTAGGTATCCGACTCCGTTGGAACTTGGGGATTGACAGATAAAAGACCCGGTGGCGATGTCATCGCCCTTGGAAGAATGGGCCACACAAAACATGTCCCGCGGAAAGATATACATACCTCGGCACCTCCCGGCGCGCTCCAAATCCCACACGCAAACCGTGTTCCCGCGCACGCTCGCCAGCAGCCGTCCATCGGGGGCATCACACCTGCCGCGCCGCACCAGCTCCAAATGGGGGCGACGGCATCGTACATCATAAACTGCCCAGTGGCAAATTGTTCGCAGCGACATGCGCGGCGTCGTGCGCCCAGTGCTTGATCTCTGGCGCTGGCCAGCCCGCCGTCTCGAGGTCCCGAATACATATGCATACGCCGCGAGTCGTGCGTCGTCTAGCGAGAAGCGCGTGTTTCCCTTGCACGGCTGGAGCGCGCGCGAGACACACCCGTCGACGGCGTCACGGACCTCGAGGCCGTCGGGCATGTACTTGCTCAAAGGCATGCCAGTCGCTGCTAAAGTACACGGCACACACGCAGCGGCTGATGGCGGGCCTATCAAAGGTGTGCAATGCAGCAGGTGGCGCCGTCCTGGGCCCCTGAGAGCGAGAGCTAGCCTATGGCAAATTTCCTGCCGTTCGACTTCGTGGGGTTTCTCCCCGAAAAGTTGATCTGTAAACTCCGAGTCAACGGCGGCTACCAACGTAGTATCATCAGTTCTATGAATGGACACAGGAATGGTCGCTGACAACTGATGATCTATTAGCTGCGGCAGGAGCATGCCTACAAGCAACCTTGGGAGTTGAAATCGAACAGGAATGGTAGTGTGACTTGTACCATTCCAAACTTACATTACATGTGGGACTGATTGCGCCAAATTGAAATCACCACAAAACCAACGTATGATTGATCGGAAAGTCGCCCTTTGAGCCAGTAAGAAAACACGATACTACTAACGAGCAAAAACATCGACCAAGCCACTGAATTCACCCATCTTCCTATTAAACTGCAATGGGGGAACACCCAACGTTGATAAGGCCATTCTAATCACAACAGCGTCAGAAAACGAGCTCAATCGTGAACATTAGAAAATGCGTACCTGCTGAACATTGGTGCAGCACACGGGTTGCTGGGTGCAAGTTTGGATAGAGATGCCGCTGCAGGTCACACCAGCCTGGGCAGCAATACCAACAAGGGCATCGAGAACGCTCAGGCCACCGAAATTGGCCACTGCTTGATTGGTCTAGAAAAACAATTATTGATTTTATGCTAACCAAGCTGCTACAATTAATAACTCACGGTGAAGCCCTGGTTGCAGCAGAGTTGGTGGCCTGTGTTGCACTGGTTGACGGTGTTGTCATTGTTCCAGGCAGAAGCAAGGAGAGCGAGAGGGAGGAGAGTAAGGACACGAGCGAACATGGTGAGTATGCGAGAGTGAGAGATGTGCTTTGTAGACACGATTAAGCAGATAAGAGAACAGGAAACTGGAGCCTGAGGGGAGAGAAGTGAGTTCGACCTGGATTTTATACCTCGACGGAGCCCCGCCACCAGCAGCATGCCACGGTCACGGGTGTGCTCCAGCCTTGAACGCCGCCAATGATTGAATGGAAGCCAAGGATTAGGCCATCAAAACGAGTAGCCGAGTCCCCTGCCAGGGCCCAGATCAAGAGAAAAGTGGTTTATGTAACCAAAATAGGTAAGCGTTGCAAAGAGCACTTACGAGACGGCGTTGAAACCGAAACGACATCGAACTTTGCAGATGGAATCATGACAAACCGGGAGACAAATTACGGCGTTATTTGACACGTTACGCGAATGGCCTGGCGTACAATAATAGCCACGCATTGGAAACAATGACCAATGAGCATACGCGAGCGAGTCAGAATTCACAAAGGGAACCCGCGTTCAAGACATTGTTCGCCTGCAGGAAGCGATGAGACAAGGCCAAGTGAACACGCGACGTACCAAGGGGCATCCGGCTCCGTTTGAGATAAAAGAACGCTTGGCGATGTACATAATTGCCCTCGGGAGAAGAGGCCACACAACACATCTCCGCTCTCTAGATCCCGCACGCAAACCATGTTCCCGCACACGTTCGCCAGCAGTCGGCCGTCGGGGGACACCGCCATGTGGTATCGGCCGCAACTGCTGTGAGATCGCACGCGCCAGCGCGCGGGCATCGTACATCATAAACTGCCCAGTAGCGAAATTGTTAGCAAAGACATGCGTGGCGTCGCACGCGTCCCTGCCAAACGTATGGTGCACACGCAGGGGCTGATGCGCGGGCCTGTTTAGGTGGGCGCAATGCGGCAGGTGGTGCCGTCCCGCTACATAATATGTGCCGCCTGTGGCGAATTTCCTGCCATCGGGGGAGACTGAGACGGTTGTGAAGATGGTAGTAGAAAATCCCCGGATGGCTTAAGTTCGCGGGCTTTCTTCGTGATAGTCTAGATCTGTAACCCAGAGCCAACAACGGCTATCAACCTGCATCAGAGCAGAATGCAACACAAGGTATGCATGCCTCATTGAGCAAAGAGTTCCATGAACAGACGAGTGAATGACGGGTGTTGGTGTATTATGTAAGTGCAGCAGTGTCGCATAGCTTCAAACAGTTGCAGATTGAAATGCTGAAACCTACCGTAAAACCATTTCACGCAAGATCAGATAAGGGACAATTATTACACGGGATTGAAAACCAATACAAGACCAAAGCAGGATCAAATACACGGTCGCCCTTTAAGCGAGTACAAAACAACTACACAACTAACATCACAAAACATTAACCAATCCACTTTTCCCTTAGACAGCAACAGGAGAGCACGCAATGTTGATAAGGCCGGTCTAATTGCAACACACCATCAGAACAAACTGAATTATAAAGGTAGAAAATTCATACCTGCTCAACGTTGGTGCAGCACGTA
>JBBPNZ010000367.1:0-21752 GCA_038091195.1 Phylloporus rhodoxanthus | reverse complement strand
CGGTTCCACGAGGGTTGGATGTGACACCAGATGGAAAATGGCTTATTAGTGGAGGAAGAGACTCGGTTGTCTTGCTTTGGGATATGTCCTCGAGCTCTCGTTCGACCGATGGCACCGCTGGCAAAAAAAGAAAAGGGAATCGAGCTGCTACAATCCCGACTCTTTCCAAGACTATCCCCGTCATGGAAAGCGTTGAAGCCGTAGGGTTCGTACACCCAGAGCTAAACGATTTCGCCGCTAAATCGCCGAAGCTTCAATTTTTCACTGCCGGCGACAAGGGTGTCGTCCGGGTTTGGGATCTTACCCAAGGTTCCGTTGTTTACTCATTGTCCACAGAGTCTGGGTCCAATTCTGCCGATCAGGAAACGCAAAGGCAAATTATTGATGCCTTGTGAGTGGCACCTTTCTCCTGTAAGCGTTTCTCATTGTTCTCGGAGGCCAGTTACCTCCCTGCTGTAGACATTATTGTTTCTGCACATGCAGACCAAAACATCTTTTTCTATTCCCTAGGGTCCCGGTCACTAGTTCGCCATATGATTGGCTACAACGATGAAATTGTCGATGCTGTCTTTTTGTCGCCACAAAGCTTCTCTTCAAGTGACACAACGCTACGAGATACTCAGATCGCCCTTGCTACCAACTCGTCTCTTATTCGCATTTATTCAGTTTCTAATCTGGATGCCCAAGTCTTAGCTGGTCACTCTGATATAGTGCTTTCTCTGGATCAAGGTTTGGGTGGGCGTATATTCGCCAGTGGAAGCAAGGACAAGTCAGCACGAATATGGGCTTTTTCACAACAGCCAGATACCAATGGGTGGGGCTGCATCGCCGTTTGCGAAGGACATGCAGAGAGTGTCGGTTCCATCGCTCTGTCACGAGTCCACAGTGACGCTGATTCCCATCCTCGTTTTGCCTTCACTGGGAGTCAAGACCGAACAATCAAAATGTGGGATCTGTCAGGGCTTCCTTTGACATTCACTGGAGGGAATGCCGTGAAATGTCATAGTCTTACGACGCACAGAGCTCACGAAAAGGATATTAACTCTCTGGACGTGGCACCCAATGACCAACTTCTGGCCTCTGGTTCCCAAGATCGCACCGCAAACATCTACGAGGTGTCCTATACACCTGATTCTCGTGGAAAACCCCCACGCGGAGAGATCAAGCGCTTAGGTTGTTGCAAAGGTCACAAAAGGGGGGTCTGGAATGTTAAGTTCGGGAAGACGGAACGTGTATTGGCTACTGGGAGCGGTGACAGGACCGTCAAACTTTGGAGCCTCGAAGATTTTACTTGCATTAAAACATTCGAAGGGCATACCAATTCCGTTCTCCGAGTTGATTTTATCAACTGTGGCTCGCACCTTGTGAGTACAGGATCTGACGGGTTAGCGAAGTTATGGAGCGTGAGGGAGGAAACATGTGTGGCGACTCTCGATAACCATGAAGACAAAGTACGTGCCACATCTTTCAGAAAGGAACTGGTTGAGATGGGTCTCCAGGTCTGGGCACTAGCTATCAGCACAGACGAGGCGACGATTGTGTCTGGAGCTGCCGATTCCGTGGTCACGTTCTGGCAAGACTGTACGGAAGAGGAGAAGAAAGAAAAGGAGGTGAAACGCGCCAACCAGGTGCTCAGGTAAGACCACCACCTGTCGTCCCCATCTGACTACATTCGTGTACAGAGAGCAAGATCTCGTGAATTACCTTGCTATGCATGACTACCAGAGAGCAGTTGAACTTGCGCTTGGGATGCAACAGCCAGGAAGGCTTCTCGCACTATTCGGAGATCTGCGGTCTGTTGCATTGGAACAGGGATTGCAGGATGATACTTCTGTGACAGGCAGCCATTCGCTTGATGAAGTGCTGCGTACCCTTCCAAGTCCAGACCTCTCACTACTAGTCCGATATATCCGCGATTGGAACACAAACGCGAAGACAAGCAGTGTCGCCCAAAGCATTCTCTATGCTGTATTGAAGTTGCGACCCGCAGAAGATGTTGTTGCGGCCTTCAGGCATAGTTACCCTCAAGACACTGGCAGCTCGCGACAACCGATCGCACTCAAGGATATCGTTGACGGGCTGATCCCATATACTCAACGACACTTCACAAGGCTCGACCGATTGATACAGGAAAGCTTTGTTGTGGACTACATGTTGAACGAGATGGATGATGGGATGTTTGATGGAACGGAGGTAGAGATCATGGATGTCGATGACTCCAGGTACCACACCGGTTAAAAATGACACTAAGTACAAGCCATACTTACTAGTACCTCGCAATTGACGCATCAGCATTTCTATCGCGGCGCACTCGACCTAGCCGACAACCCATCACTCCGTTGAACACAAGCACCCATTCGTTGTCTTCGATGGTATCTAATGACATGGTGTGCTCGTGAACGCGACCGTTCTCCAGCAACCATCGTCGGAATACACCGGATATGCAACCCACTGTGAGTGGTGGCGTGAGCCACCTCCCATTGCGATGAAAAGCAATGTTGCATATTGACGTCTCCATGATGGCTCCTGAAGGGTTGAACAAGATAACATCATCCGGATGATCTTGGGAGATATCACGGGGTGCACCAAGTGGGGGAATGGAGGCACGTGCTCGAGCATCATCATATGCTTTTCTGTTGGTGGTTTTCATGGTGACGGTGCCAGAGGTCGATTGTGTGTCGATGCAGAGTGAGAGTATCGGAACAGATTGGACATGGGTGTCTACGTCAGGTGTCAAACAAGAGCCCGCAGTCGGATCATAACGCAATGGTTCGACAGGGGAAACGGACGCAGTGATATCGCCAGATGGTGGGAAGATGACGCGTATCTGGTACATAAGTCCGGGTGAGTACGTTGACAGAGGACTGGAGTTACAGTCACCTTGAGGGGGTCCTTGCCATCGGCGCCGTTCACATTGAGGACGGCTTCGTCGCAGATGTGTCTGAGTGCCGTGTAATCGAATGAGTTGGGGATTGTCCAGTGACTGAGACGGGCGGAGGAGACCAGACGATCGTATTGGTATGCGAGTAGGAGATATGGCGACGGAGTGCCGTCTGGTGCGTTGTTCCAGTCGAATGTCTCTAGAAAGGGATCGAATCTTGTCGTACAGAGGAGAGAGTACGCGGACATGATAGACCGGTCACGCCTGTCACGCCCATAAATGAGCTGACTGCGGTGCTCGTCTTTCTTGCTCATCAACCATGTTCACCGTCAAGGCCACCTACGGGAACGAAACTCGAAAGTTTACCTTCCCAGACTCTGCTACCTTCCCAACATACTTGGAAATCCACCAGCAGGTTTGTGACCTTCATCAGTCGCTTGCTACCACCCAGCGCTCACCGTCGCCTAGCTCTGTCGGTTGTTTCCCATCAACCATAATTATTATCTATCTAGGCTTATTTTCTCTCCCGACGCATTTAAGCCTGGGCGCATTCTAATTGGGAAGGAAGTGCACTCTGCCGAAGATTATAATTCATGCATCGCTCCTTTACGCCGTCTGTGGCCGAATCCTTTGCTGCGGTTCACCGTCTTCGATGATAAGAATCCGCAGAAGGCTCCGAGTGTAGCCTCACAAAGACAGTCACTGTACAGCTCCTCCACAATCCCCTCGTCCGACATTACATACAGGTTGCATCCACCTGTCGGACCCCGCCAGAGTAGTGTATCATCTCTGAATTCTCAGTCCATGCCTCCGCCTCCACCATCCAAATTGCCTCCTCCCCCGATACCACCCGAGTATCTCTCCTTTCACGAGCGTGGTACGGCGAAAATTTCGCCTTGCTGCTCTGTCACCAAGGGCAGGACGGATCTAGAAGTTCTCTTGTCTTCTTTCAAGGAGGACCTTGAACGTATTCTTTCCCGAACATTGGGAACTGGACAAGTAGAGCGGCAATCCGCGCTGTTTGTCAAGGGTCCTGCTTGTGGTGTCTCTGATCGGTCTCCAACCGAGAATTCGATCAATACCCGATGGTGTTTCGTCTGCAGAACTAGCTTCGCCGGTGTTTGGTATGGTTGTATCAAATGCCCTTGGCATGCAGTCGTGAGTTGAGTACTATAAACCTTGATTGATTTTTCATGCGTTACCAGTGTCCCAGCTGCTTCTCCAAATCCCGCAGTGCCCATACTCTTAGCTTTGGTCCTTCCCACGTCGTTCAACAATGCTCGGTCGGTGGGCCGACTCAAGTTTCAGCGCAAATCACAGGAGAAAGTAGACTTCATAGCAGCGTAACAGAGACCTCTCCCCGACCAAAATCTTCATCTTTTGGTCCAACCGCTGAATCGACACGTTCGGTACATCATGGTGTCATGTGTGATGGATGCGATGAAATCGTCGTGGGTGTTCGCCATAAATGTCTGGACTGTCCTGGTACGTCAAATGATATAGCTGGGACGCTTCTCCCTCATTCGAGTTTTAGATTACGATCTTTGCACTGCGTGCATGGAATCTGGGGCGTCGGAGCAACATAACCCGTTCCACGAGTTTTTCGATATAGAAATTCCCGGACGTGTTTATGTTCATACTGTCCTGGGCGGTGATAGGGGCAGAAACCGTCATGAAGTCCTTAGCCCTGATCTTGCCCAAGGCACACGACAGGGCTCATCTGCCACCCCTGTTGAACCCGTTTATCACTCTGTAACCTGCAATCTCTGTGATTCAGGAATTATCGGCGAACGCTATGTGAGTCCCTCCTCGTGTTGTAGATCAACTCGAAGAATAAACGATGTGTCAGAAATGTATTGTCTGTCCAGGTGAAGTCTTCCCGGAAAATTGAAACGGATGCGTTCTAATTCGACTAGACTTTGATACATGCTCGTCTTGTTTTAGGTTTGCCATTCCATGTATGCGTAAATCAGCAGTCTGACAATCTTTCAAGGATAACAACGGAGCAACACCCGAACCACGGGTTTGTAAGAGTTAACAAATTAGAGGACCTGATGGTAAGGATCAATAATGAAGTGTCACCCGTGATCATGGACTTCGCATTAGATACGTGATTCTCTTCCAAATCGCCGAGTCGCACACCCCGCAGAATGTGACTGTAAGTCGTTTGTCCCACGAGTTCATGTACAAATGAACATGTTGTGAATACAGCATGCTCTAGGATGATCTGCGGTACTCGCTTCAAGGTAGGAAGACATAAAGCTGTCGTTCATCCTCTGATCCGCCAATAGTGCATGCATCCAAGCTGCCCAGATTTTGATTTATGCAGCGATTGCGAGGCCCTTCCAATTCCTGTTCATCCTCTGAATCATCCCATGTTGAAGTTAAGGACTACCGACACAATTATCCCGACAGTCCGCAGAGTAGGACAAACGCGGACGATTGACGAGCTGTCTAAGCAACAGCCTCCTTTGATTTGCAGCGAGCCTCTCGTTTACCCTCCCCTCAGTCCCCTCGCAATCCAATCAAAGTCGCCCAATGCTACAGCTTTTGTTGTATCTGAGCAGGGGATCAACGCGGCTGCGGAAGGCCAGGCACATTTTGCTGAAGAGTTCCTCAGTCCCCTTGGGAGCCCCACAAGTGATGTGTTAGGGGGTACTTCTGTCACTTTTGTGCCATCACATCTAGTCAATGTCGCAGAGCCACCTGAATCTCCCCAGTCGAGTCCTTCCCCATTGGACATTCATCATCAACTATGGCCATCAGCTAATCGGGAATTGATGCACCTGAACGCAGTGCAGGCTCCGAAAGCCAGGAACCCAGTTGTAGACGTCAAACCCGTTGCTCATGAACCTCTTCTCGCGGAAGCGCCGCTTCTGGCAGCTTCCGTTGCTTCGTCTGTTTCCCTAGTAGGCGACTTTGTGCGAGCAGTCTCCCCGGTCTCTGGTATCACCAAGTCGATTTTCGATGGCTACCATACCCCTTCGCCTCTTTTATCAAATGTCGAAGAGTTGCATGGTATTACGCAACAACTCCCTACTGAGAATTGGCAAGAAATAGCCACATCTGATGTACCACAGCAAAGTTATCTGGACTCGGCCTTTGTGGGTGACACCAATGTGCCTAATGGGCAAATCTTTCCTCCAGGAGCCGAGTTTGTCAAAGGCTGGCATATGATGAATAATGGTGGACTGCCTTGGCCCACGACCACAGAGGTCCAGTTTGTTGCTGGGGAGATGTTTTACCCGGAACACGGTGCATCTTTAAGGGCAAAAGTCGGAGTCGTGCATCCCGGACAAGACCTTGATATCTGGACGGGGGATTTGAAAGTAAGTACTACGATAAAGTGATGGAGAAGGGCATGCATCTGACATTGACAAGGCGCCAGATGTTCCAGGGAGGTATGTTGGTTATTGGCGACTTAATGACGGTCAGGGCAATTTCTTTGGGAACAGTATGTGGATTGAGTAAGTGATCTGAATCTTTATCCCAAGGGCTTGCGGCTGAGGCACATTTACAGCTTGATAGTCGTGGATCATCATTCCGAGCGAGCGAGCGAGCATTCACTTGCATCATCCTCCATGGTGATGCCTAGCGGGCACCCTATACACTCGGTCAATGCCAGCGAAGAACTTGAAGATGCGCCGCAGCCATCGCTGCCTTCTACTGAAACTGCAATGGAGGGCGCAGATCCTGATACCGATGTCTCTTCGGTGTCACTTGTGAGCATGCCCTCGTCGGATGAAGAGGATGCGGGGTGGGAGGACACGCGCACCCACTCTGAGCCTTTGGAATATGTGGTGCTGTACGATAGCAACTCGGAGGAGTGAATTGTATTACTATAACTGTATGCCCATTTTTGTACAAAGCTTGTTCCACGTGACATACTTTACATAGGGGACTGCTGTTAAACCGAAATCGCTCCTCGCGCGAATTCATGGGTCACTAATTTTTATGCGTAGTTTGGCATGTCTGGGAAGAAGAAACAATGGCGATTGTCGACCCCCTTTCAAAGTTTCTCTCAAAAGCAAGAACAACTCAAGTCTAAAGTGGGCCGTTCTAGGAGCCGCGTATCCAGCGTATATCTCTCGGATGATTCCTCCGCAAGCGGTTTCGCCATTGTTCCCGAGTTTGACTACCCGGTCCCAACTCAGGCGGCACTCAAAGAGTCCACCTATATCTCACACTCATGGTCCAATCTACCCTCCAGTCCCAATGCTCTTGATGGCACCTCCATCACCCTCGAATCAATAGGCTCTCAATTCTCCTATTTCAGCTCCTTTGAAAGTCGGGAAGATGATCTTGCTCAAAGGCTGACCGTCGCATACGAGCACATTCGTTCAATGCGTTCCGCGACATCACCCAGAGCCTCACTATCTTCAGACCCCCTGTTACTTCGGAAACAACTTGGAGTTCCACAGCATTCTGTATTTAATCACCCGACACACTCTTCGCCAGATCTCCCAAACCCCCACCCTTACCCTCCCGAGCCTACATCTCCTGGTCCGCTACCTCCCACTTCACACGTGCCGCACGTAACAACTTCAAAGAAACTTGGTTTGCGCATCAATACGGATATAGATGTATATTCACCCTCCAACCAAGACCCTCCTCATCCCGCACAACGCAAGTCCGTGGTGACTACACCGACCCTCAAAGAAAATTCACCCTCACAACGCAGTACGTTTGGGATGCCTATTCTTTCTTCCAGGTCACAAGAGTTCATCCCAAACTCATCAAAGTTTGCCAAACGTCGCCCTGAGAAAACCACCCACTCTCTCCCGCCCGCCAACCGCCAGGCACAGAGAGGTGTTTTACGCAAATCAAATACCCCTTTGTCAGTGAACACGTGTAGGCGGCAGATTTCGCTACCTCAGATGAGACCACCTTCGCCCTTCAAGGTTAATATTGTGAGTCTTATCATTCATCATTCCAAACGCAATGCAGTAACGTCGAGTAGCCCCTTCACCACGCGTGGCACGACCGCCAAACCAACTTCAACACGAGGTGGCACTCTGACGTAATCCAGCAGGAAAAAAACTCGCGACGGGGAAGAGGAAGGACTGAAGTTCTCGCTTCCTTAGCTTGGATAGGGACTCTACACACTGATTGGAGATGTCACTTGGAAAGTCCAGAATCCTCTCCAGATCATTTTAGCATGGGAATTGCTGTGGAAGATGACAGCATGTCCGATGATGATCTGGTAGATCGACTTGAAAGGGTTCGCAGGATCGACGGCCCTCCAGAGCTGGCGAGGAACGTTTCGCCACTAGCATCTCCGAGCAATGCACAGTTTCCTAGTTCAAGGGGAGACGGGAACGCATTTTCCTGCACGCCTTCCCCACCGTCTTCCCTTGCCCGATCTTTTGACGTACCTTTATCCACCTCTCTGATATCAAAGGATACGGCTTCAGATTCGGAAGAAGCAGAAGTCTGGCAGGCAGCCAGGAAAGCGTTTTTATGCATACGGGAGATTGTCCGAACGGAGAAAAAGTACCAGGAAGCTTTAAAGATGTTGCTGAATGCTCAGGTCTGTCTTCCTCCGCCAAGTCAATCGCAGCCTGATAACGCCAATAAGACTATTACACCGCCTCCACCTTCAATGTCGCCTTATGTTTCGGCACTTGTCCGCGTGTCCGAATTGCTTCTAAAACGATTCCTCGAGGACCCTTCGGCGTGGGGTGTTTCCACGGCCCTTGTCACGTCAGAAGATGAACTCGAGGCTTCGATGGTGTCATGGTGTGCTGTAGCAGGTGCATTTTTCGCTGACGGAAATGATCCGCATTCCGGTGGCTCGACAGGTAAAAGGCGCTTCCGTAAGTCAGGAATAATATCGAGTCCTCCACCTTCATTTGTGAGGAAACAAACTCCCGTTTCTCTCAGCCCTCAGCTGCCCCCTGTGTTTTCCATGACGAGCACTGCCAACAAGTGGATAGTGGATGAGAATTGCACAGCACATCATCCACAGACTGAGACAGAAAAGCAGACTAGTGCCACGTCCCTGAAAAAGCCAGAAAGCACAAGACCAGCCTCGACTGGTCAGCCTCCTAGTCGGAAACTCAGCGTTAGAGACCTCGCGATACAACCAATTCAACGCGTGACGCGATATGTATTGCTCTACAAAGGTATGTCTCTCTTATCGGAATCACATTGTGTAGATTGTTGCCCACTGTATCTCAGATCTCCTGAACTGTACTCCTGCGATGTCACCTCCGCGTCTACTTGTCGAGCGCGCTCTGGAAGCCGCTACACGAATCGCCAATCATTGTGACAGAGCTCAAAAAAATCCTGCATTTTGTCCTGCTTCTAAACACACATAGGGGCGGATTGATATCATTTATTCATGCCAGAACATGTCCTACCATCATCTGTGAAGTCGATCTGCTTTCATTGCATGTACATATGTATTATAATCTGCGACGTAGCATTCACACAAATTTCCCTACAATAATGGTATCTTTGCCCATCAACTCCGTGCGTACATGCGTGAACTTGGGTACCTAAAGAAACTATTGGGTGAACCGACCGAGAAAAATCAGAGGTGTTACGTACGTCTTGCGAAACGGCAGCAGTGTACCCCAGTCCATCGGATCCCACCAATGTTGGGGCTACAGTGACGATTAAAGTGTCGACAACAGGAGACTCGCCAGGTTGGGATGCCTGATTCATGAATGTACCGATGACGCTCGCTCCACCCTCCACCATCACGCTCCGAATACCATGCTCGTATAACTTTTGCAGGAGGCATGGAATGGAGAGAAAGCCTGCATTGTGATGAAAATTACACACGAGAGTACGTGAAGTGCATTACCAGATTCACGAGGTATTTCGTACACCACTGCTCCGGCGGCTTCGAGCGCAGCTTTGCGCGCATCCGATTCTGATGGATTGTCCGAGGTGCAGAAAATCCAGGGTTGTTGGCCCTTGCCATCTCCGTAGTTTTTCAGCAGTTTACAGTCTGTACGAAGGCGCAGGCGTGCATCCAAAATAACGGGACGCGGTGATCTGATATGTAGTTTGGCGGCCTCGGGAATCAGACGAACTGGGACCCTCGAGACTCAGGTAATGAACAGGCATGCGATGCTAAAGAAACTTGCCATTAAGCTGAGGGTCATCATTGAGAGCGGTGCCTATGCCGATGATAATCGCGTCATGCATCGTTCTCATCCTAGCGTCGGGAATGAGTAGGTGATGCAAGTCTAAGCGTGAATGGGTACCAGTGCGTCATCAACATGCTGTCTTTACCGCTCAAGATAAGCTGTTTCCCATTGCGCCCAGCGATCTTGCCATCTAGCGACTGGGCGAATGTGAGAGTTACGCGGGGTAGTGGTTTACCCTCTCTATCGACTTTTTCCACACCTGAGGGAGGGAGGATGGAGAGTAGAAATTCGCGAGCGGACATTTGTGTTACGTCAGCAACACCATGGACGACCTTTACAACCTCGAACTCCTCTCCTTGGTTTCTAGAATAACTCAGGAAATATTCAACTATTTGGCAGTCAACGACAAAGTACTTGCAGAGTATGTTGTTGACCTTCACGACTCGTCCGCTTCCCTCAACGACTTCAAGAGCAAGCTAGCCGGTTCCCTTCCCGACTCTGCTATCGAAAACATCGACCGCCTCATTCTCAGGTTGCATCCAAAGCATAAAAACAAGTTAAAGGAACTTGCCAGTTCTCGTGACGATGCCAACGGTCAGACAGACTCCGAGAAGAAGCGCCTCTTCCCCAGTCTTGCCCTCCCAGACCAGGAAGTGAACAAGGACGTGCTTATGAAGGAGGTAGATGATATGATGGCGCAATTCGAGGGTGCAGCAAAGAAAAAGATACGGGATGAGAAGACGGAGGATAGTTTGGCTATGCCCCGACGTAGGGATCGATCTCGGTCTCGGTCCCCACCCCGTAGGCGGAGTCGCAGTCCAGATAGAGGTCGCTCATACGAATCGAGGAAGGATTACAGGCATGGAGGGAGGGATCGTGCATCGTTGGATGAACTTCCAGTCTTATTCAAGATATATAACGGCCGTATATCTGGCTTGAGGGATTTTGGTGCTTTCGTACAGCTTGAGGGTGTTGCTGGGCGCGTGGAAGGTGAGTACTTTTTAAGGATTGGTATCTTTGCTCGTTTTCACCATGTTGTAGGTATGGTACACGTCTCAAACATCCAGCCAGGTGCACGCGCAAATTCTGCCTCGGATTTACTCAGCAGAGGTCAACAAGTCAAAGTCAAAATCATGAGCATGGCGGGGAATCGAATAAGCCTTTCCATGAAGGACGTTGATCAGGTTACTGGCCGCGATCTCACCCCTCACCTGTGCGTTAAATCTGAGGCAGAGATGGAGGAAGAGCGACAACGCGCTGCGCGAGCCTCTTCCGGGGCAAATGCTGTACCTTTGCGTTCTCGGGACGAGCATCCTGTACGCTCTGCGAAAAGGCTCACGTCACCCGAACGTTGGGAAATCAAACAACTCATATCGTCAGGTGTCATAGATGCTTCGGAGTATCCTGATTTGGACGAGGATTTCAGCAATCCAGTGGCGCGCGCTGAAGTAGAAGAGGAACTAGATGTTGAAGTTCGGGAAGAAGAACCGTCTTTCCTGGCTGGACAGACAAAGCGCACCCTTGACCTTAGTCCAGTCAAGATCATCAAAGCCCCGGATGGCTCTTTAAACAGGGCAGCTATCGGTGGTGCAGCACTGGCAAAAGAACGAAGAGAGCTCCGTCAGCAAGAAGTCAATGAACGTGCGGACTCGGAGGCTCGCGACTTCAGTGCCCCATGGCTGGATCCCATGGCAAAAGATTCTGAGAAAGTCTTTGCACAAGATCTTCGGGGCAATCTCAGGGACCAGAAAGCAGGAGAAGTTCCAAAGTGGCGAGAGTCGACGTTTAACAAGGCAACTACATACGGTGAAATTACGACGCTCAGCATCCAAGAACAACGAAGGAATCTGCCTATTTACAAGCTCAGGGACCCACTTCTCCAAGCTATCGGTGATGTAAATGTCGTCTCTTTTGAAAATGAATTCAGACGCTAATTCCAATGACAGCATCAAGTTCTTATCGTCATTGGAGATACTGGGTCTGGCAAAACGACGCAAATGGTCCAATATCTTGCTGAGGCCGGGTATGCCGACAAAGGTCGGATTGGCTGTACACAACCGCGCCGTGTTGCAGCCATGTCTGTGGCAAAACGTGTCGCTGAAGAAGTCGGTTGTCGTCTTGGTCAAGAGGTCGGCTATACCATCCGTTTTGAGGATTGCACTAGCCCAGAGACGAAAATCAAGTACATGACAGATGGTATGCTGCAGCGAGAGTCTGTCATCGACCCTCTTTGCAGTCAGTACTCCGTGGTTATGTTGGACGAGGCCCATGAACGTACTATCGCTACGGATGTTTTGTTCGGACTCCTGAAGAGTGAGTAGCCATTTCAGACTTTTTTTTTTCTTTGCCAGCTCACCTCATAACAGAAGCCGTGAAGAAACGACCCGATCTCAAGTTGATTGTTACCTCTGCGACATTGGATGCCGAAAAGTTCTCAAAGTACTTCTTCGGCTGTCCGATCTTCACCATCCCGGGCCGGACGTATCCCGTCGAAATTTTGTATACGAAGGAGCCAGAGACCGATTATCTTGACGCCTCCCTCATTACTGTCATGCAAATTCATCTCTCCGAGCCTCCCGGTGACGTCCTCCTTTTCCTGACCGGACAGGAGGAAATCGACACGGCTTGCGAAATACTCTTTGAACGGATGAAAGCACTCGGCCCAAAAGTCCCTGAGCTCATCATACTTCCGATCTACTCTGCTCTGCCTTCCGAAGTCCAGTCACGTGTGTTTGAGCCCACCCCTCCTGGTGCTCGCAAGGTCGTGATTGCGACCAATGTTGCGGAGACATCCTTGACAATACCCGGCATCTATTACGTTATCGATCCCGGCTTTTCAAAACAAAATGCCTACGATCCTCGTCTGGGTATGGACTCACTGGTGGTCATGCCCATCTCACAAGCTCAAGCGCGCCAACGTTCTGGACGCGCTGGGCGTACCGGCCCCGGGAAATGTTATCGACTCTACACTGAGGCAGCATACCGCAACGAAATGTTGCCCACCTCAATACCCGATATCCAACGAACGAATCTTGCACACACTATACTACTTCTCAAAGCGATGGGTGTTAATGATCTGCTCAGCTTTGACTTCATGGACCCCCCACCTGCGCAAACTATGCTTACCGCCTTGGAGGCGCTGTATGCTCTCTCCGCGCTGGACGATGAAGGACTATTGACCCGTCTAGGACGAAAGATGGCGGACTTCCCTATGGAACCACCACTGGCAAAAATGCTTATCGCTTCTGTGGAACTTGGGTGTTCCGAGGAGATTCTCTCCATCGTCGCCATGCTCTCCGTCCAGACAGTCTTCTACAGACCAAAAGAAAAACAAGCCCAAGCGGACTCAAAGAAAGCTAAATTTCACCAGCCAGAGGGCGACCACCTCACATTACTCACTGTATATAACGGATGGAAAGCAGCCAATTTCTCGAATCCGTGGTGCTACGAGAATTTCATCCAAGCTAGGAGCATGAGACGAGCACAGGATATCCGCAAGCAACTTGTCGGGATCATGGATAGGTGAGACCTTGTTAAGCTTGGTCGTGCTCTAGGGTTCACAGCGACATAGGTACAAGCACGACATTTTATCTTCCGGGAGGGATTACAACCGCGTGCGCAAAGCTATTTGCTCTGGATTCTTCAGGAATGCTGCAAAGAAGGATCCTCAAGAGGGGTACAAGACTCTCGTTGAGGGTACTCCGGTTTACATTCATCCATCCTCGGCACTCTTCAATCGCAATCCAGAATGGCTAATCTACAACGAACTGGTGCTCACGACTCGCGAGTATTGTCATAATGTGACCACTATCGAACCCAAGTGGCTCGTTGAGGTTGCACCTCAGTTCTTCAAGGTGGCTGACGCCAACAAAATCAGTAAACGGAAGAAACAAGAAAAGATCGAGCCGTTGTACAACAAATTCGAAAAGCCAGACGAGTGGCGGTTGTCAAAAATCAAACGGAGTGCTCGTTCGGTAAGCTCTTCATTTCTGTCTGCCTGCTGGGATGCTCATTGACTACTGTCAGAGTCAAACCTTTGGTTGATTGCTTCCTGCGTATCTCAAGCTGTTCAATGGCTTTATGTTGTTTGTGTTACTTTGATAATATCAACGCCCCGAGTTTCTCAGAACTTTACTCGTCATGTTTTCAAACATTCAATTCGACTGATACAGACACATGCGGCGCATGGTAGAACTAACGGGGCCAGAATTGAGCGCTTCCGGTGACGAAAATGAGTCCGGCTTACCTTTGGTAATTATCCGACAAATCTCATGGAATCGGCATCGACATAATACTTTGCGACTTCTCCGACTCCAGCGACAGGCGCAGCCGGGTCGGGGACAAGCATGAACGTCTGAAAGAACACTCTTGGTTGTCCGTCGACCGATCGACTAGGCAGAGGAATGTCTGAACCTTTCCCGTGTGTGACATTGCCCGCGACAGTCACTAACAAGAAAGGGGGACGCGAACCTGGACAACGTTGAGATTAAGTGTGAGTGAAAGGGGCTCTGGCCAACCTGGAATGGGGTGGCAATCGTAAGACTGAACTTCGTGCCTCGTGCTGGGCATGTTTTGGATGAGCTTCTTGACACCGTCTACGCCCTGGCACGGATTGCCGTTCCATGTCAGAGTTGATGTATCACGATAGAACTTTGGCAAGTCGTCTGCGCGGGTGGGGGAGTCATAGGTGGAGTAGTACAGACGGGTGAACTGATCTGCGGCTCTCGTCGATATGTCTATGCTGATCCGAACGTCAATAATGATTGAATGAACTGGCCTGGACGTACTCGTCGCGGGTGAACGCAGTCGACATTGTCGAGGCAGTGATCACGTGTAGCACGAGTTCCTGCTCGTCCCACCATGGCACACATTCGAGTTGCTAGTCTCAATTGCTGGTCTGCACCACCCAAACCAAACCTTTCCTTCGTATTCTAACCGCTTTCTCACAGGGGCTTGAAATACGTTTCTAAAAACCGTCATGAGCGCATCGCTGCCATTGCCACTGCGTTCGCTTCGTCCGACTACGATATAATTGCCCTTCAGGAAATCTGGGTAGAGGCCGATTACAACCACATTCGCGACAGAGTCTACAACAGATTGCCTTACGCAAAACTCTTCCACAGGTGTGTACTTGACCGTCATGCGTTCCTCACTCTCAAGACATGTGTCCGTCAAGCGGTGCATTTGGCGCAGGTTTGGCCGTCTTCACAAAATGGCCCATCATTGGCACCTCCATCACGCCGTACTCACTCAATGGTGAACCGACGGATGTCACTGGTGGAGACTGGTATGTTGGCAAGGCTTCTGGGAGTGTCACCATCCTTCACCCCACCCTTGGGCAAGTGCAAATATTTAACACCCACGTGGGTCCACATGCCCCAATTTGACATTCATATGCTCATAATTTGCTAGCTCCATGCCAGAGGTGGTGATGATGGCCCAGAGTACAACCGAGCCCACCGTCTGGTCAATGCTTGGGAGTTCGCAAAGGTCACAAGAGAAGCTGCAGAACTCGGGCGTTATGTCATAGCTGTAAGATATCTCTTTTCTCCAAATCATTCGCTTACCTATTTCTAGACTGGAGACTTGAACAGTATCCCGAGCAGCCTTGCCATGAATGTCATCCGCAGTCATGCTGGATTGAGTGACTCGTGGGCAACTTCACACTTTCACATTCCTCCACCGACAGGGACGATCTCTGCTGTCGATGGCATAGAAAAATATGGCGTGACTGCCGACTCCCCGTTGAACTCTTATCGCGAGTCTGCACCCCCTGGAAACGCAGTGGTGCAGATGTTCCAAGGCAAGCGCCTGGACTACATTCTCTTCCGTCAGCCTAGTCGCATCTTGGAAAACCCCGACGCCTTTAGATTGACATGCAGTGATTCCAAGGTCATTTTCACCGATCCAGTTCCAGGACACACTTGTTCTTATTCCGACCACTTTGGAATCGAGGCGACGCTTACCATCACTGCCCCCAGAACTCGGCAAGATGTTCAATCTGAAAACACAGTTCCAAAGGATAGCGAGTCGCCTTGGGCTGATATCCCGTCAGAATTGAGCTCGGCGTCGATTTCCGAGATTCTTGGTGCCCTTCAAACTTCATACCGCATCTCCCAGGATCGCTCTCGCCGCGAACTCACTCTTTTTGCCCTTGGTATATTGTTGTTAATAAGCCTCGTAACAGGGTCTGCTTGGGTTACCTTTCCGTGGGTCATTCCCATTCTTGTGATATTCACCATCGTTATTGCATGGTTTACCACGACTATGTTGTTTGAGGGATTTATCTTTGGAAACTGGGAGCGCAAGGCATTGCAAAATGTCATTGAGGAGTTAGAAATCCGCAAGACAATGCTAGCAATGGACCGTTCGCAAGATGAAACCGATCGATGGTAAAATACCTATACCAAGCTAATGTACATAGACATTGTATCCACTTTTATGCTACGGTACCGTCACTTTCCACTATGTTGCTACCTGTGCCTGCCTTATACTACAATTTTTTGAGGACAAGGTCCACTGTTCGACAAATGAACCAATGCCTGTATGGCTACTTGTCTTGCGTATTCTCGGCGATGAAGGACGTGTCACCGAGTGGTCGGACGTGGGATGATCACAAGTGAAGTCGCCATCAGACATCTTGGTGAGAGGTATATCAGCAGCGATAACAGAGAGTGCTGATTTGATGCGGCGAAGACTGGGGTGCGATTCCATGGATGCTGCCACCGAGCTAGCAACCTTGGACCCTGCATTTGTGTCACTAGCATTGGCGGCCACCTGCGATAAAGAGGTCCAGCTCGGGAGGTCTTGATCATCGGAAGGATTCTCGTTCATCTGCACCTCCATGTCGTGTCTGCCCGATGACGTCTCGACACCGTCTCCACGAACCACACGAACGTTGTCGTTGCCAATGTCAACATCGAGACGCGCTTCGCAGATGTTGTCAAGAACCTGGGGTGTCGAAGCTTGTAACTCTTGGAGTTGATGGCAAACAAACTCGCGACATGAAATAAAGGCTTCGTGGGCTGAGCCCAGAAATGGGAATGCCTGGAATACATGGACCTGGGAAATAGGTGAAAACGGTGGATGTGTCAAAAACTTTGAACACGCACTCCATCCTCGTACGTCTCGTGCTGGACATGGACACCAGCAAGCGATGCCTTGTGCGACACAAGCATTATTTCATCCCGCAGGACTTCTGCCTCCCCGCACTGGATAAGCAACGGTGGAAGACCGTCGAATTTCCCAAATAATGGGCTGGCGTATGGATGGGTCAGGTATTCCTCAAGCCCGTCACCAAGGTACATCACAACAGGATGAAGATGTGCAGTAGGTCCTGGAGCTGGGACTATATCATATGCGGCATTGGTTTCCCAGGAAGGGCAACTGAGCGTAAGATCTATGACACTGTCAACAAGTAAAGAAGATCCTAGATAGGACACGTACCAACCCAGGGTGAAAACAGGATGGCGCCTCCAGGTAGCGGATAATCGTTGTCTCGGAGATAGAGTAATAATGCCAAACATAGGCCACCCCCTGCGCTATCGCCCGCCACTACAACATTTTCTGGAGGAACGTTAAGATCTTCTGTAAGGCGTAGATATGCAGTGACTACGTCATGCAAAGGGCCTGGAAAACGGGTCTCTGGGGCAAGGCGATAGTCGATCGCTAGCAGAATTCGGTCAAGATGCATCCCTGTACCTTGAAATTACGAACCGAATATTCGAGACTCGGTATATTTCGACATCGGTATTGTTATCATCCTATGTGAGGCGGCACTCGACGTGTAATAAGCACCTAATTAATGTTACACCACATCTTTCCCTAGGTGCAGAAAGACACACCGCCATGCACGTAAAGAATGACTCTTGAATGTCTTTTTCGAGAAGATGGGCCTCCGTTCAAAGAGTCTTGACCGTTGTCCTTGTGAGTTGACTGATGGGATGATCTGTAGTCTGATTGCAAGGTCTGCCATAGTTTCTTCCCAACTACCCATTCGCCTGAGAGTTCCCGAGCTCCAGATTCTTCTGCATCCAAAGTTGCCAATATTCCACGGAGATTCCGCTTACGGACACGGAAGGTGACAGGAGTAACCAAGGCATCCGCAGGTAGAGGGACCAAACCCGCAATGCCCATAACCATCCGAACCATCGTCTAGACAATCTTTTCAATCGTCTGAGCAAGGCAAACAGTGCAAGTGACCCACAATGTCAGCTAATGACGAGTGCCTGGAAACGTCTCTCATCATACTATTGATAACTGTCATCTCGATGCCCCACGTTCTTCTGCGCGGACCCCAAATATGGTGAATGAGGATATCCAAAGCAAGGGACGATGCTGTTGAAGGGTCAGAATGCCGGAAGCGTCAAAGAACGGGAAAGGATATACAGACCTTTGTATGCAGCAAAGATGGGATACCTCCATGCGTCCCAGAGTGTGAAAGAGTCTTGTTGTTGAGATCTGAGGGATCGGTCTAATCGAGAAGAGGGAGGAAAGACACCCGGGCTGTCAAAATCACGCAGGAGAGTGATCACAGAGTTGCGTTGTGGTGACGCTCTAGGGGATGCGGAGTCGATGCTACCGCAGAAAAGCTGCAGCGAGTCACGCAACATGCTAACACGGTGGCTATAGGCGTGAGGATGTTGGGATTGGGTCAAGATAGCTGTTGGCGAGTCCAAGAGGACATAAAGTAACTAAAAGGGGGCCTCACATAAAACAAGGCTTTTGCCTTTTCGGGATATGTTTTGATCTTTGTCAAGTGATTTATGTCAGCCCTCAGACACAACACCCATTGGTACCGAGTATATTCTTCGCACTCACTTCGTTTCAAACCACAGGGCTGACGAATTCTGAACTATATTAAACTTAATAGTCGTCTCCTCGGCTGACCACTTCCTTCACTGTTGGCCGTAATAATATCGTATGCTCCTGTTCACAGCCTTGGTCAGCCCGTCGCAAATATGAGAAAGCACAAGTAGCCCTACAAATTGTGCCGTCATCGAACCACTGACATCACAAAGAGGGAGATAATCTTGCACTATCCCTTGTTGGACTAAGTGGTTCAACTGTCAGATGGTGCACGATCAATGCATGTTCTGGCAAAGGTGCCGAGCGCACTAACCGCAAGTAGATATTTGCTTTCACCAACTCTGTCGAGATACCTGCGGCAGAACGGGAGTGTACCAAAGTTGTTGGTGATGGACTTGAGCAATGACCTTGCTGAATTCAAACTTTGATTCATTATTAAGTATTGGTTAACCCTTCGATGTTGGCCTTACCGCAGTGGCACCCGAGGTGCATCCATGATCTTTGCATAGTGTGAACAGTCGCCCTAAAAATCGATGTCAAATCACCGAGATCAGAAATAGTGCAGTACGAACCTTGTCCAGAACACGTCCACGACCCGTTGAGCCGAAAGTCTCGATAGCAAAGTATTCGCCCTCTTCCATCTTGGTTTGATCCTCATTCTTCACGAGCAACACAGATTTGCCACCATGTATTTGGTATTGATTGATGGAATGACCACTAAGATTTTCAATGGGTTTGACTGGGTATGCAGTGGCGTTGGTCAAAGTCGGAACAACACCAAGTGAACGCCTACCAGGTAACACTTTGCCATCGACTTCAACCTCGTACGATTCCATAGTTTCCTGTATATAGCCTGCAAGCTCGCCGAGGCGCACATCTATCCCTGCCTCCTAGAATTCGAACGCTATTTTTGAAACAGCGCGGGCAGGACAAATGAGCGTTTCTTACTCTAATACCAGTATTAGTTGCAGCCTTGACGGCCTCGATCAGTCTATCGTAAGTCGGCTCAAAATTGAGGGTGAATGCAGAGTCAACGATGCGACCTTTGACATGGACGCCGAAATCCACTTTGAGAACGTCACCGCTTTGTAAAACTTGTCTTTGGTAAGTCCCGGAAACAATCAGATGCCAGGATACGACATACCTCTGGTATCCCCAGCATTTGGGGTGTAGTGTGCAGCACAATTATTTAGGCTAAGCCCAGTCGGAAACCCGATGCCAGCATCCAGACCGTTTTCTTCAACAAGTGAGCGTGTCCCATCTTCGATGTACTCTGCAATGTCCGTCATGCTGAGCCCTGGGCGGATAAACTTTCGAGCACGTTGCCGAACTTGACGGTGAACTTCTGCAGCACGGCGAATATTTTGATAGGTAATCTCTGGATCTTCCATGGCCATCTTCTCGTTGTATCGTTTTTCCTCCGAAGTAACTCGCCATGCATTGCTATACAGTTGCTTCAACAAATTGAACGATGACGAAGGAAAGATATCTAACTCGTCTTTGTATGGCTGTACCTCGCCTTCGGGAAATATGCCATTGGTGAAAATCTTGGAGAGCCCCACGCGCGGGGGGTCTGTTTGTTGAACCTTTTTCTTCTTAGCTTTCTTCTTTTTCTTCTTCTTTTCCTGGCCTTTACGCAGTCCAGGGAGTTGACAAGGAGGCTAATTTCGACAAGCTCACCTGCAGTACCAGGCACATTCGCGACCTGCTCCTCTTCGCTATCAGCTTCAGGCTCTCGGTCGTTTTGAATCGGATTCGTGGCGTCCGTGTCGATAACTTTGGGATCGGTTATCATTTCGCTTGTTGGACAATATACAGATTATCAAAGTGTCTCAGTGTCTCCTCGTGAGCCACCTAAGCCACATGAAGCAACATGTTCCCATCGCTCTAATACACACAACTTTTATGCTCCAAACCATTAGTGCTGGGGGCAGAACTACTTTGAGCTGGAGTCTGCCGGCGAAACGGCAGAACGGCAGATGGCAGAATGGCAGATCGTGGCAAAACACTTTAGTAAGAATATCCTCCAAATAGATGTGGTGTGCTATCTGGCAGAACTACTAAGACTACAGGATTACCTTGCTCCAAGTCAAGTAGCATTAGTAATGCCCTCTGATGACAAGAGAGCGTTGACATCCCACTGTCCATCAGCCGCTTTATCCAACACGGAGATTTCCTCAATAAAACCTTTGGGTGTGATACCTTTATTAACAACTTCCAGCTCGTCCCAACTATAAATCTCACCCTCCAAGACCTCCTGTCCATCCAGAGCAATATGTGGGTCAAGAACACCGCTCAATCTGGTTTCGGCGTCCTGCTGGCGGTCCATATTTTCAAAGGCATTGACTAGTTCTTCATCTGGAATTGCCTCAGGTCCAGCAAGTTCATCATCACCCTCTGAGTTCATGGTCAAGGGTGGAACCCAAGTAAAGTTCCGTGTTAGATCACCAGCAACCTCCAGATCAATCCCAGGTTGAGTGCGAGTGTGCATATGTGCATGCTTGTGATGTGTTGATTTTCCTGCAGCGTGTTACAGTTTTTCTTCTCTTTCATCATCTCATTCTGGTGGTGCGCAGCACCACCAAAACTTGCGTGACACTTACATAAGCCGAAAACCCCTAAGATGCTTGGAAATGTGAAACCGTCGTGTTTCTTGTCCACAACATAAGATCGTATGTTCGTACTATGGTGGGAATATCTCTACTGTATGAAACAAGTGTTCTATAATCATTTTACATCAATTTAATGGCTAGATGTTGCTGTATGTCCATGCTTTTCAAATAAGAGGTTGTGTATTTCACCTTCTTGCTGTTATGCAGCATCAGGATCATTGCCGAATGGAAAATTTTCACCCCTGGGATGTTCAGAATAGCATGCAAAACCAGGGAAAGTGAATGCTTTGTTCTTCAGCTGAGATCTAGGATGAATCTCCTTTTCCTCCCCAAGATGGTGGTACAGCTCTA
>JBBPNZ010000366.1:0-21830 GCA_038091195.1 Phylloporus rhodoxanthus | reverse complement strand
ATTAGATAGCAATACAACAATGAGCATTTTTGTTTTTTTCATATGAGCTCTCATCAAATAAAAATCTGTATTTTTATTGACTGAATGGAAATGTTCACCTAAGTGAATCTCAGCAGCACCAATGGCCACTTGGCACTGTATGCGGTGGCCTGTTGAAATCCTTGTAAAGTCAGTACTGCTAACAATGGGTGATAGGAAACATGGCACAAAAAGGTGGATCTCAAATCTTGAGTCCTGGAGAGCCTCAAAGAAAGCAAAGCTAATGACCAATGATGAGAACACAAAAGTCAGACACAGAAAATGGCACACTGAACTTGACTCCTAACAAATCATTTGTTGACAGCCTTCAATAAGCACCGGGTCAGGTGACAAGAGTGTTGAGACTTGGTTTGGAATGTCCTTGCCATCTTCTGCCATGGATACTCTGACTAGTCAGATTCTAAGCCAGACACTGAGCATGGTGGGCTATGGAGAGGCTCTCTGGTTGCTTGGACAACCATTGGACCTCAATTCTGTGCTAGGACTCAGAGTTGATAAACCTGGCCTAGGCGGCAGTCTGGAAATTCACTTATATGGTCTGAGTCATCATAGTATCTGTACAACCACTCACCATTTCATTTGCATAGGGATGCCAGTCAATCCTAAGCCTGACTCGGAGTGTCAGCATCAAGTCAATGATGAGCGGAGTGCTCTGATGACAATAGAAGCAAGCATGGGACTAGTGCTAGCATCTGATCTGAGTAGAAGCCACAGTGATGGAATGGATGCTGAGACAGAGGACTCAGAGTTAGAGGGGAGTGATGATGAAGATGGTAATGCCAACATACTAACCCATGATTACTCCATCAAATTGTGTTTGGCACCAAGCATTGATGAAGTAAGAAAAGCCTTGGTGGATGTATGGGAATTGTTGAAGCCCAGTCATCTTGACAAGACTGGCTACTATGATTCCAAGCTGGATCGTGTTCTACGAGAGCACCTAGAGCAGATATGGGAATTTCTATGGTTGTATACTGATGTACATGGACTTAGTGGCATGCTCCATACAGAAAATCCAGTTGGAGGCCACTAGATTCAAGCTGCAGACTGTGTGGCTCAAAATGCTAGAAAGACATATGGTAATTATTTATTAAGAGACCTTTGAAGCTGGTCTCGTGCCTACATTAAGGACCGGAGGGCCTTTCCACTCTGTCTCAAGTCTCAAAATATTTCCTGCATTGATGATGAGTCACTTGTGGCTGACTTGAAGTTACACTTGCAGAGCATTAGGAAGTTTGTTTGTGCATCAGACCTTGTTGACTATCTGAATATCTCCGAGAATCAGATGCAACACAGTTTCAAGAAGACATTCTCATCCAAGACAGCCCAGTGTTGGATGAAAAAGTTAGGTTATTACTAGAAAAAAGAGCCAAAAGGACAATATGTCGATGGACACGAAAGGGATGATATTGTCAATTACTGCCAGAATGTGTTTTTACCTACCTGGAAGCATTATCTACCACAGATGTGAAGGTGGAGGATGGATGACCCATCCATGGAGGAGATCACTGCAGATTCTGTAGGTACTATGCTAGGGAGATGGGTTGTGGCTTGGTTCCATGATGAGTCAACCTTTTATGTGAATGATTGAAGAAAGATGCAATGGGTGCATCTTTCTGAGAGTGTAGTACCATAACCAAAGGGTGAAGGGGTTTCATTGATAGTTGCTGAATTTATTTCTGCAGATTATGGTTGGCTTCACTCTTCTGATGGCAAGGAATCAGCACAGGTTTTGTTCAAACCTGGAAAGGGACGGGATGGTTATTTTACGAACCAAGACATCCTTCGTCATGCCACAAAGGCAATGGATATCTTAGAGAAGTATTATCCAGATGATGATCATATTCTCATTTTTGACAATGCTACTACTCATGTGAAACATGCTGATGATGCTCTTTCAGCCTGACAAATTGCCAAAAAATCCCTCTGCAACATGGGAAGTCTCTAGAACCATTAAAGATGATCATGGAAAGATCATGATAGGGCTAGATGGGAGGCCTCTTACTGAAAAGATCCCAATGACAGATGCCAGGTTTGTAGATGGCCAGCTCCAGCCACTGTACTTTCCTGTTGGCCATAGTAAGGTGGGATGATTTAAAGGGATGGCACAGATTTTGGTCAAACATGGATATACAAGTGCACCAAAACTTCCTGCTGAATGTAAAGACTTCAAATGTTCAGGAGATCTGTTGGATTGCTGCTGTCGGCGTCTGATGTACTCACAACCTGACTTTGTCAAAGTGGAGTCTCTTCTTGAGGTGACCTGTCATACTCATGGTTTCAATGTAATTTTTCTTCTGAAGTTTCATTGTGAGCTGAGTTTTATTGAACAGAACTGGGGATATGGAAAGCAGGTTTATCAGATGAAACCTTGGTCCCCATCAGAAGATGTCCTCAAGCATAATGTGATTGATCCACTAGATGCCGTGCCATTGATTTCTATGTGACGATGAGTATTACTGATCATGATTTGATCAAATGGAATAATTAGGCCAACTGTGAACAGGTTTGCTACAAGATCTATTTGGTTTATTGATGTCTGTGACAAGGGGCTTAATGGGACACAAGCAGCATGGGCAATTAAGAAATATCAAGGACATCATGTTCTCCCACAGAGCATCATGAAGGAATTTGATGATGCTCATTTTGAACATTCTAGCATTTGATAATTTCACTCAAGAAGTTTACTACTACTTTTGACATTGCTAATGCTTCCTACTTTCATACCATAGACCTTACTGAAACTCATACTCTACCTGCTCATATGTGTATACACTGTACTACTCTGGGTTTGAATTATAGGTTTCAGCTTCACTCGGCATATTGTTTTTTTGCAGTGTCACAGCTTGGTCACTTCACATAATGTTCATCAGTTTTGCAAGTCGACTACCTTACTCCTGGACTTTGTCCACTCTGGAGCTCAACTACGACACCCATGATAAGGAGCTGCTTGCTATCCACAAGTCCTTTAGGACTTGGCAACATTATCTTGAAGGCTCTGCAACTCTGGTCAACGTTGTCACCAACCACAAGAACCTTGAGTACTTTGCAACTACTAAACTCCTGACTTGCTGGCAGGCCCACTGGTTGGAGTTCCTTTCCCAATTCAATATGATTGTTCATTTCTGCCCTGGACACCTCAGCGCTAAGCCTGATGCCCTCACTCAATGTTGGGACATCTATCCCAAAGAGAGGATAAGGATTACACTCACATCAACCCACATAATTTCCATTCTGTTTTCACTCACAAGCAGCTTGCTATGTCCCTCTGAGCTACTTACTTAGCAGCTCTGGTGCTCTGTTCCAGCACCCTCTTTGACACTGAGAAGCTTCACAGTGATATCCTCTCTATACTCCCCTCTGATCCTTTGGCTTCCTTATATACTGTATGTCCATGTCCAAGCCTTCCAACTCTCATTGGTCAGTTGATGATGAAGGCTTCCTTTGTCTAGACAATCGCATCTATATCCCTGACTCCAATGATCTTCACCTCCATGTACTCTGGTACAAGCATGACCATCTGTTCTCCAGACATTTTGGACAAAATAGGACCTTAGAACTAGTTTGCTATGAATTCACTTGACCAAGAGTTTAAACATTCATCAAAGAATATGTCTTCTCTTGCACCTCCTGTACCCATGCAAAGGTTTCTAGGCACAAGTCATATGGACTCCTAAAACAACTCCCTATCCCCAAGAAGCCATGAAACTCCATCTTCATGGGTTTCATTGAATAACTCCCATCTTTCTCTGGTTACACCACTATCCTAGTGGTAGTTGATCATCTCTCAAAGCAATGCATTTTCATCCCCATGCATGACATAATCACATCTCTGGAATTAGCCAAGTTGTTTCTACTCCATGTATTTTCAAAGCATGAAGTCCTCTCCCACATCACCTCTGACAGAGGCTCTGAGTTTGTCTCCCATTTCTTTAGGTCTCTAGGAAAAGCCCTTGATATCCACCTCCACTTCACCTCTGGTTATCACCTGGAAGGAGATGGTCAAACAGAACATATGAACCAGACTTTGGAGCAGTATTTGCACATCTATTGTAATTACTAGCAAAACAACTGGTCTAAAATCCTACCCCTCATGGAGTTTGTGTACAACAATGCTCTGAATGCTACTACTAGTGTATCCCTATTCTACGCCAACAAGGGCTATCACCCCAACATCTCTGTTCACCCTGAAAGAGATCTTACCTCTGCTCGAGCTTGCAAGTACTCTGTTGATCTAGACTCCCTTCATGAATTCCTCCATGAAGAAATGGCTGCCACACAAAAGCAATACCAAGGACCCACAGATGTCAAGCGAACTCCAGCTCCAGACATCAAGATCAGAGATCAAGTGTTCATCAAAGCCAAGTATTTCTGTTCAACAAGACCCTTGAGGAAGCTCTCTGAAAAGAATCTTGGGCCTTACACAATCATTGCTTAGCCAGGCACACACTTCTTCATGCTCCGTCTCCCCAACTCTATGAAGGCCATACATCCAGTCTTCCATGTATCACAGCTAGAACCAGCTATCCCAAACATGATACCCAATTGTGTACAATCTCTGCCACCTCTGGTCAAAATTGATGGTGAACCTGAGTACAAGATCTCTGAGATCCTCAACTCAAAGATAGATCGTCAACGACACAACTACAAACTCCTATACCTTGTCTGATGATCTGGCTATGAAGGTACTAATGAAGAAACATTGTGGTTACTTGCTACTAAACTTGGACATACATCCAAGCTTGTCTATGACTTCCATCTCTGTTATCCAGACAAGCCTAGTCCTCACTCTGCTTGATCACACAGCAAAATAATTACAATAACAAACTATCTACAATGGGAGGAGTGAGAAATAATGAACTACCTACTCTTCCATTATCTCTGTGTTCTTCTCCACTCCCTCCTCTTCTGACCCCTCCATGTCCTCTTCTCCATCTCCCTCTACTTCTTTCTCTTTTCCTTTTCCCTTTTCTTTCTCCTTCACTTTCTTTTCCTCCATGCTCAAACCCCCCAAGTCCCTCTTCACCTCCTCTACCTCTGACTCGTCTGCTCCCAATTTGTCTGAGTCCAGGTCTTTCCATAGTACTTGGCCGACTGGAGCTCCCAGATCCATTCCAGTACAGCAGTCTGGCTATGCAGAATCCTGTTCTGCATAACCAGCACCTCTTGGATACCCACCAGCACCTTGGCAACTTCAGTAAGCCCCCAGTACTCTGTAGGCTCATTCTCCTCCATCTTCTTGGAGCTGCTAGGCCTAGCCTCACCCTCCTCCACTTGTGCCCTCTTCCTCTTCTGCTCCAGCTTCTCCTCCTCAGGCCTCATGCACTTCACCTTCACCTCACAGCACTCCATGCACAAGGTGGCCTTCCCCAGGGCCAGCACACACTCGAGCTCCTGCTCAACACACTAGTAGCAGTCCGGTGGTTCTGTGGACACCCTCTTTTTGCCTTTTGAAGGCCCAACAGGTGCTAGCTACTATACCTGCACCTCTTTCACCTATCTCCATCAGCTCCATCACTTCACATGATAGGCATTACTCACCCGCTTCTTGGCTGCCTCCTTAGCCTTATGATGCTCTGCTTCTGCCCTCTGCTACTTCTTGGCCTTGTACCGCTCTGTCTCCTCATGCACCTTTTTTCTGCTTCCTCATATGCCTTTCTCTCTGCCTCCATATGCACTTTCTGCTCTGCCTCCTCATGAGCCCTCTCTGCCTCCTTCCACACCTTCTTATGCCTCTACCACTTGTTGAACTTGGCAACACTCAAGTCCTTGTTGTTGTTCTTAACCTCGACAAGCTGTTCATCAGACTAGGTCTTGACATCAGTGTTGTCAGACATGGTGATGGTAGTGGTAGGAGATTAAAGAGCAGAGGCTGATCTTGATGGACTTTATATGCAGCAGGACAATAAGTGACATTTCGGACTCTGATTTTCCACTTTGCATTGTTTACATGCTTAGGCCTTCAGGGGTTCAGACCTAAGGGGGATATTGTCATATCTGCTAAGTTCAACTCCAATGCATTCTCTACTAGAATGTGACCTGGAGATATCAGACTTGTTTATCCATGTTCCTTTATGTTCTCTTGCATTCTATTACTCATTTGGTTAGACTCATACTTAGACTTTGCCTGTAACTGTGCTCCATTGTGAGCACAGCTCCAGATTTCTTTTACTCATGGTGCAGCTCTGGGCTATTTTCCTTCCAACCTCCATCTTACCAATTCTTTAGAAATCCTTCATCATTCCATTTTACTCATTACTTCGGACTTTTGTATATAAACCCTGTACTCTGAACTATAGCACCTTAGTTTGAATATTAACTTAGTCTCAACTCCTCTTCTCATACCAACCCCAAACTTGAGCTTAGGCTCTCTCCCCTGACCTCCAACCCTCTGTTTTAAATCTTAGGACATGAGACTTGACAAGAGTGCACCACATAAGATAAAGCCAACATCCCTTCCATCACTATAACTCCAGAGTTTTAGAGTTCACATAGGAGTTTGAACTGAACTTAACACAGTAACACACACCTGGTTATTGTTGTGGTAGTATTGTTAATGGCATTGGGCCATCAATGACATTTCTTTGTTATTGTTGTGTCCTCTAGGAGATGGTGGTGGTGAGGGCATAATCATACACACATAGTTGTCGATGACTAAACTACATCATTGTTGCCATGCCCTCTAGGTGTTAGTGTGGGTGAGTATGGTCGAGCTGTTACTGTGGTGTCATTAATGGCACTGCATCTGTCATTATCATCAATCAGATGATGAAGGCAGATAAGCCTCAAGTGGGTGAGGAGAGGCTAGCATGAGGTCATTGAGAAGAGTTTGCTATACAGCAAATTTCCTCATTTGGGTTCAGATCTTATGCATTCATCAGGCATCTCTAGACATCTATCAACAGCTTGCCTTGTGCTTGCCTCTTTTAGATGGCTGGTCACTAGTCTAGGACATCTCAGCAAAGTTTCAGCATTTTGAGTGTGACAGACTTAATGGGTAGAATAGGTGAAGTACTAGGCAAGTAGTCATGACAACACCATGATGATCGTGCTGTTGTAATAATCACAGCATCATTGTGGTAGTGTTGTCACTAGAAGTACATCAGGTTGGGATGATGAACAAGTTCAAGGTGTTGGTGACTCTTGAGTTATGAGTTGCAATGACAAGAGAGAAAAAAAAGATTGATTGCCAGGTTGCAAGAGTATGCAAACAAGTGGTGTAAGAGTATAGCAAGATTGTTAGCAAGCAAGAGATGTGGATTAGAGTAAATCTCCTACCACAGTGTGTGAAATTGACTGAAATCTATACCAAATTTAGCTGTAGCTAACTTGATGCAAACATACTTCTCTGATTTTTGCCTCACAACCAACACACCATATCAGGAAAAGTGCAGACCACCTAGCACTAGACCCACTAGGTTGTGCCACTAGTAGGTTGGCTAGACCATCACCTAGTGCTAGGGGACCCTGTCAGTGACAGATTGACAATCCTAGTACCAGATGGGCCATCCTAGTGATAGGTCCCTTCTAGTATGGTGATGGGTTCAAGCTAGCCTGTTAATAGGCTTCAGCTAGAACACCTTGCTAGAATCACATGCTAGAAATAGCATCACACTGGTGATAGCCAGACTAGTCATATTCCAAAACTGTAATACTCACATCTAGTATGGTTGCCTGTTGTGTTAGATTCAATACCCATCTTCTTGGCTTCCCTTGTTGTTGTTGGAATCCCCTGCAGTACTCCCCTCATCACCCATGGCACCCTCTACATTCATCTCCTTGTCCTCAGTGTTCTTGCCTGTACTCCCATACTTAGTGTCAGAATCCAATACTTCGTTTTGAGATTCTTGCTGTCATTGCATCAGATGGTGAGGGTGTGGTTGTGCATGTACCATCATCATGGTGTTGTTGATGGCTTTGGGTCACTGAGGACATTACAACATTATTGTTGTATACCCACCTTCATAACTAGCTCTACAGAACATACAGAGCTTGTTGTCAAAATAGCACTTTTGCTTAGTGGTGGTGAGCTTGTCATTGCTACCAAGCTTGGACAAGAGGTCTGACTTAGGTGGTGTTCAAAGGGCTAGTCTTAGGACTGGTCTAGAACCGAGGACTAGACTGGACTGGATTGTAGTCCTGATCCTAGAGATTTGATGATACTACTAGTTCTAGTCCTTGAATTTTTTGAAATATTTCAGGACTAGTCCTGGGACCAACACAGCCACACTACCATATTTGGATAATACCCCTGAATTTTCTATAACCATTTTTGGATCATTTGTGAATTTTAAGAGCTTTTATCAACATATTATATGAAAATGCTCATATCTTTACCATTTCTAGATGTAATCATATGAAAAAATAGTTGTTGGAGGGTCCTCATGGAGTGCCATCATGTACAGAACATAACATAAGCACAGTTATCACATTATCATATAATGAAATATTCTCCCTAGATTCACATCTCATCTGAAATCTATCATAACTTTTGGTCCTGTTGAACTAATAACATGACCAAGGTATCATTACATAGTTCTGAGTGAGTACTATAGTGCATCTGAAGTAAGCATGATTCCCACACAATCACATCAATAAATGATGAAATAGATGATATATATATACAGTACTAAAATGACATTTGATGTGAAAACAGTCATACCTTTTGATCCTGTAAACCAAATAACATGACCAGGGGGTTGTTTGAAAGCTAAGAGTGTGTACTACAAGCTAAAACTAGTCTATACTGGTCTGGTCCTGCTCCATGGCCCAACATATGTAATCAGTCTTTTGTGGTCCTTGTCTAGTCTTTTCAAAAAGGCAACTAGGACCAGACTAGACCAGACTTTAAAACAATAGGCTTAGGAGTTGCAGAGGTAGGAGTGGAGGTGGTTAGCTTGTCTTTAGGAACACCAGAGTGTAGAGTGGAAGTAGAGGATGTAGACTTTATGGAGGATAAGAAGGATAAGTGTTGTAATCTCATCTCGTATGGGTGAGATAGTCAGTAGCTTACATAAGCAAGGCCTTATTTTGGCCTGCTAGTACTGTAGTTTTTCTTTAGTAACTACACTATAGTTTTTTACATGAGCCCTACATAGTATAGGTACATAGATCACTCAACTAGTCAAAATGGATTTTTTTGACAATCTTGAACTGTTAGCAGATGGTAGCAACTTGTTAGAATGGAGTATGGCAATCAAGTAAGCTGTAGAAGCACACAGACTGCAAGAATACCTTGCAGAAACTATGATGCACATAGAACAGTAGCTCGTAGCCATAGCAAAATGGCTTGTAGCCTCAAGCCTACCAGATTGCATCCTTACATCCATGTTCCACCTCACTACTGCTCACAAACTACAAGAATACCTCACACATCGATTCAGCAAGTCTACAGTACTCTATGAGGCAGTACATACAGCCACAGAAGAGGCATGTGAGCATGCGAAGCCTAGAAAAGAGCTAACATAGCCAATAGCCAACAAAAGAGCCAATGGGAGATGTTGTAGATAATGACAAGTCAAAATAGGACTGGGAATGTACCAGAAGGCTACTGAAGCTGGCATACAGTGGCTCAAAAAACAGTCCCAATGTTTATGTGTTTTTCATTAAATGGCTCCTAACCCTGATAACCTCTAACCTGGATCTAACATATGGGTATACGAAATGAAGTACTCACTCTTGGCTTTCTATCCATGTAAGAGTCAAAAGATGTGGTTGAGATTTGATGAAATGACAGTCATAACAAGAAGACAACTCATTGGAACTGTTGTTTGACTTTAAGTCTATATTACATATATTAGACCCTAGAATAATGTAAAATGATTATATATCTTAGGTAAATACTATATCATGTCACAGGTATGTCATAAATTATCTAACAACATATATAACCTTGTCATCACAAATATATTAGCTTGTTATCATCATAGAAAACCCTTCTCCTGCTTATTGGAGAAATATTCTCTTTTTTGCTTTTTTTGATCATTCCTGTTGAAAGTTTGTATCTCAAACTAACATAGGGAAGTCTATTGTGGCTAGAAATCTTCATAAAGTCCAACCAGGGAAGGAAAATCATTGTGGTGAATATCCTTCTAAACTCTCAAAAATGATATTATCTGACAAATCATTGCTAGTAAAGCCAATACTACCACTAAGGCCATTTTTTTATCAATCTATCATTAGTACCCTTGTCTGCTTGCAGCCAATGAGGAATTCCCTCAAGAAGGTCTGAGTTGCTGAATGGCTGCTTCAACTGCAAAGATCATCAAAGATGTTGGTGAGTATCTGGGCAGCTTTTGTATTTTCAGCAATATCTATTGACCCTAGAGATGATGGATCTGGGTTTCAAGGACATAGTATAGGAGAAGGTAGATAAGAAGGAGGTGTTTGATAAGAACTTTGGGATGGTTGCAGAGATAGACTTTTAATGAGTGAAACAAAAGGTAAGATGGTGGCAGTTTCAACACGTTGTATAGGGTGTTGATCAGTATCTGACAGAGTGCTTGGAGGAGTAGAAGGAGTAGGAATAAAGACTACTCCTGTGTTAGTTTCTGGTGTCTCAGCAGTTGTTTGCTGGTTCTTACCTCTATGATCATCCAGAGGAGTATCTAGAGCACTGCTAGATATAGCTCCAGTAGAGGAGGATTCGAAGTGAGATGAAGAAGGAGGTCTCAGGCTTGGAGGAAAGTGCATAGAGAAAGGAAATAGTGGACCTCACTATCTGTGTGTGAAATACAGCAAGCAGTGGATGTGATCAGAATTGAAAGATAGATGACTCTCTTAGAGATTCCCAAAAAGAGTCAACAATGGTGATTAGTGGGTTGTCAAGTCAAGATAGATGGTTCAAGCTTGGCAGACCCAGTAGTGGATGTGGCAACTTGTGGGGGAAAGGAACTGTTGGCAGAACTTACAAGGATTATTTCTTCTATCTCAATAGGATGATTGCAATTGTCAGAGAGATGAACTTCTATCAACCTTTGGTCAGAATCATGTTCTGTTCCTTGTATGAATGAGGAGACAAAGTCTGCACAATGATTCCATCCTTATCAAGAGATGTAGGGGTATACTTGTTTGTCCATCTTACATTGTTGTAAGTATGGACAACAGTCTGCATGGAGACATGCCATGCAAGGAGTTCAATTAAGTACTCCTCCCCATAGGATACTTTGATCCTAGAAGTGAGAGCCTCAAGCTCTGCTAGCACCTCATGCCCATTTGACATATTGAAGATATCAAGTGACAGTAATCTCAGCCAAATGGTTTAGATAGGGCTCATAACCTAACAAGAGATACATAGAAGTGTAATAGGGGCACAGCACTGATAGTAGATGGTCTTGTTGTTATGCAGAGGACAACAATAGTGGGAATTGCATAGTGGAGACTCACTGTACTAGCAGAGTCTATTTCTTGATAGAAAGTATCAGTACTGTGGATAGTACTGTGGTTGTTCTTGAAAGCGGTTGAAGGAGAAGCATGTGATCCTTTGATAAGATTGAATGTATTGAGGGCCTATCTAATCATGTACATTACATGCCATATTTATATGTGGAGATAGGGCAGAGTCTTAAATGTTGATCTGTTGATCAAGAAACCTTATTCCATCATGTGATTGATGAATGTGCCTAGATGTGGAGTAAGTGATGTCATGTGTAGTTAGTGTGCGGTAAGCATAGCAGGTCCACAGTAACTCCATAGTATATATATGTAGTATTGTACAGTGGATACATCAAATATCTATTTTATATTACTCTATGTTCTTTAGTCATTGTCTAGAGTGATTACTAATCACTTGCTCATGACTAATGTTGATTCTACTAGTAGTATTACTGACACTAATACTACTCTTATCCACTTATCAGACTTTTACAAGTCTGGTCTCATTTGGAGTCCTAGATGAAACAGATGACTACCAGAGATTACTCTGATTTTGTCAGAAAACTCATGAAGCTTCTTGATCACATATATGAGGACAAGAATGGCTAGTCATCTTTCTATCCTGAATGGAATCACTTGTAATTGAGACCATTTTGGATTGAAAGTGGTATACAAGATGGACAACATCAAGACTACACTTCCATGATTGATTAGTAACACTACTCCAGAGTCCAGGGAACCTCCTTACACAGGACATCAATGACATCAGTAGTCCACTAGTTGAAAAAAAAATAAAAAAAATAAGACTCTTACATTTGTACATCTCCTTTGGATTACTACACAGATGAAATATATAGAATATAATTAAATTAAATCATATACTACTATATGTACTTACTATGCAATCCACATTTAATTAAATTGATCTGGCAGTTTGAGTGGTTCTGGCAGGTTTTGAGATAGTTCTGGTAGGTTGTTGAGTAGTGGTGATTGCTGATTATGTCTAGTAGTGTTTGTCTCATCATCTCAATTGATGTATTGCATATGTCCTTGCAATCTTCTCCCTAGACAACTGCATGGGTATCACATACCCATAGTGGGTTATGAGTGTGGGTATGGGGGGGTATAGGTAGGGGTCTGTCTTTCTCATACTCTAGCTCATACTCATACTCTCATGATGGGTGTAGACTATGGGTATGGTGTGGGTATAAACATTTACATATGAATATCCTGATATTAACTTTATCTACTATAGTCAAGTACTAACATGTTCTAAAGTTGACCCTAATAAGTCTAATTGAACTTCTCTAACTCTGATAGTTGTAGCCTGAATAATCCTAACACTGGTAATCCTAACCTTGATGATCCTAACCTTGATCTAACCTTAGCAAGAGTGTATCAAAATATTGTAAAAAAGTAGTAAATATACAATTCTAAAGAATATACTATTATTTCCCATATTATTTTTTGGTCTCTTCCTAGTGCTCTTTCTCTCTCTCTATCACTATAATCCTAATACCACCCTATTTTTCTCTCATTTTTCCTGATTTTTCATTCACTTTATATAGATTTCTATTATCTCATATCTTGAAATGCATATATCTCAGGCATATTCTATTTAGTTTTTTCGATTTCTGAATGGATGGATAGCCCTAATGGTTTAGTACATATATTTCATGCCACTAACATGAAACATGAAAGTTTAATATAGGTTCAGTAAAAAATATGCAAATCTATATAAATCAATATGACATGTGATCTTGGATCTTTCATATCCCCTTCAATTGATTCTAGATCAAATCCTTCGAACAATGGATTAATAGAAGGCTGTGAATCCATTGCACATTCCATATGTATAGAACAAGGCATAGAAGTGTGATCTACATGTGTGAAAGACTAATCTTTATAAAGAAAATTATAACTAATCATAAAACTGATCAGGACCATTTAGGACTAGTGTTTATCAGTTTGTGTCTAGTCTGATCAATTCTGGGTAGCTATTAGGACTGGTTACAGTTCATTCTATTCAAAAATGGCTAAAAAACTAGACTGAACCAGACTTTTAAACATTACTCTTCTTCTAGTACTTCTTTTCTTCTCTACTATTATCTTGTCTTGTTAGGGATAGAACTAACAAGGTTAGAATCAAGGTTAGGATTATCAGTGTTAGGATTATCAAGATTGACCTATGTTTTCCTATAGTACCTCAGGGTATACCCATACCCACCAGTATGAGTATGGGTTAGGATATGGATAGAGGTCAGATTTTCTACACCCACAGAAGATACCCATACATATCATGTGAGTATGGGTATATGATGGGGTATGGGTGTGGATATGAGCTCAGATACCCTAAGATATACCTATACAGATGCCTACCTCTCCTTTAATCTCAGCCTCTGGGGGTAGTGTTTAAAAGTCCGGTCTGGTTTGATCTTTCATCCTAAAAGTGAGATAACCAGACTGCAACCAGTCTTTTAATTTGAAGAAATGAGATAACTGAACCAAACTGATTGTAACCAGTCCTGAATGGTCTTGTCATTTGTTACAACTAGTTATAACAGGTCTTTCAAAAAGACCACTTTTCAACCTCTAAAATACATATGTATCCATAATTTAATAAAATGGCCAAAAAAAGGAACTTTTTGGGGTGAAATTTGATGAAATAAATATTTTTAAGTGTGTTTAATGTATACATTTAGACAGAGTGGTAAAATGTAGAAATTTGACATCTAAAAACATGTTATCATGATTAAATTTGACTAGATTTGACCCTAAAATCACTATATTTTGACTACCTTGTTGAAATGCAGAAATTAGACATCTAAATACACATCATCATTGATCAGATTTGATCCTAAAATAATCACATTTTAATAACTTTGTCAAAATGTGGAAATTTGGCATCTAAAAACATATCATTGTTCATCAAATTTGACCCAAAAATCACTGCATTTCAACAATGTTGTCATATTGTGGAAATTTAGATGTTAAAAATCAGTCATTCAAAAGACTAGTTATAACTGATTTATAACTGGTCTTTTGAATTCTCAGAATCTTATGTAACCAGACCAATGCATGTCTGAAAAACCAAAGACCATAACCATAGTTCAGTCATAACTAGTTTTCAAGGGTTTAGTTCAGCTACTGGACCTTTAAACACTATATGACAATATATGTGTTGCCATCATCATGTCTTTCTCATGGTAGTATTATTAATGACTAATATTAATAGAACTAAGCATAAATTTCACTTGCCTTTTTAGGATATAATATAAAAGTATAGTAAGTATTTGCTTGTATTATAGTATCAAAATGTAGCAAAAGTATAGTAAAAGTATAGTAAATAAAGTATAGCAAATAAAGTATAGCAAATAAAGTTTAGTAATGATTAGTGGCTAGAGTTTGAAGTCTTCTAAGAAAATAATTTCCCATGATCAAATATCAAAAAAGTATACAAGTTCTTAAATACTATTTACATCTAAATGTATAGATTGTGGTAAGCTGAGCTACCTCTTTCTCAAAAATCCTAGTAGTAATGTTAGTAATCATTGAGAAAATTTTGCTTTTGATTAGATTTTCCAGAACTAATATTATTAGATTTATAGTTAATAATACTAATCAATTATACTTACTATTAGCCACTTCATGATAGAGAAGCAAGATGTCAACATAAAAATGTTAACTAATAATTCAAAAAAATGCCATATGACATCTATGATGGAATCTGTAAGAAGGTCAAGTAGTAAATTATAGTAAACAAAGAAGTTACCAGTAATATTATACTTGACTAGAATCTTTGAAAGGGAAAAAAATGAATAGTGATTATCTAAAATTGTTGTATTTAAATCAATGGTGACTTAAATTAGTCTGCTGTTCAAACCCTCTTGTCATCAGATTTGAATTTGCTAATAGAAATTCATAAAGTAAATCATTTTTAGCACATTACAAAGAGTTATACTTGAGATATATGGATTTAGATTGATCATGCAAGGATCTATGATAGTATGGGATGAGTAAGGCTTGTTAATTAATTAATTAGTCAAGAGTAATCAGCATTGATCAATAAGAAATAACTTATCTTAGTCTGAGGCTATCATATATTGTATGTGTCAATCTGAAAATCAAGAAGGTTTGATGAGATTGGGGGTTCAGTATCCTAGTAATATATAGATAGTAAGTGCCCTCTAGTTGAAAACATTGATCAAATTGAAAATATACCTGAGTCTAATATTCACAATCTTCTGACAAGTGATATTCTAATCCAGACAAGTTTATATTCTCAAATCAAGCTTGAATGTAGTTTATGAAGTGATATTCTGATTCAGCATCCTGCTATTGTTTATCCTTTTGTCTAGCTTGCAGCCAAGATCTGTTTTAAACATGATAAAATCATAGGACTGAAGGATCTGTTGTTTATCAACTTTGACAAGATATTTATTATTGACTAGCTTTCCTCTATCATGTTCCACTATAGCAAACCTCATTTGAGTCAGTATGCTATTGTTTCCTTGCACTATTTCCTTTGCTCTATACACATCTACTTGAATTATATATATCTCAGGCAACTACTTATCAGGTGTAGTGTAGAGTCACAATCAAGACTAGACTTAGCTGATTATAGTTAAAACAGATCATATTTATTAAAAATATAAAATCATAGGCTAGAATGTAGATAGAATAATAGAATAATATTCTTATATGCAAGACAGAGTCTGTGATCATAGACAGTCAATGCTTGTTTCTCAATACCATATAGTAGTAACAGGGACACTATACACTATATAGCCTTCTTGTCTTTCTTCTTTCTTATAAATTTCTCAGCAACTTGTGTTATAGTTTGAGGTGATATACTAGAAGATAGTATAGATATAGCAGATCACTTCTTTCTTCATGATTTTTTGATGACTTGTGCTACAGTTTAGTATGAGATACTAGGAGATGGTATAGAGAGAGCAAGTCACTTGTTTGTAGTGTTCACAGGTCTAGTTGCAAAACCATCAAAAGACCTGGACTGGACTGGACCATAACTAATTAAGACTGGACCATTGAAAACTAAAAAGATTAGTCTTTCATCAGCAAATTAGCAAATTGCTTATTTAAACTTATTTGCTCTTTTTGAACTTTTTATGAGCTATAGATAGCATATGTATATCCCCATGTTCTAATCTAAGGGATGTATATAGTGTTTAAAAGTCTGGTCCAGTCCAGTCTTTTAATTTGAAGAAAATGATATAACCAAACCAAAACTGATTGTAACTGGTTCTAAACAGTCTTATCATTGGTTACAACCAGTTATAACTAGTCGTTCAAAAAGACCACTTTCTAATCTTTAAAATATCTATAATTCAACAAAATAGTCAAAAAATAGAAATTTTAGGAGTGAAATTTAATGAAATAAATATTTTTAAGTGTGTGAAATGTCTGCATTTAGAAAGGGTTGTCAAAATATAGAAATTTAGCATCTAAAAAGATGTTATCATGATTAAATTGATAAAGAACTGAGAGTGACTAGTCAAGATTGGGATCAACTCAAGATGACTCTATAGTCCACTGTGAGTAACCATAGATGATATTAGAGGTATAGAGTGAAGATACAGTACCTATAGTCCACTGTGAGTAACCAAAGAAGCTCAGAGTGGACTTGCAGGGGAATGTGTGCTTCAAGTAAATACTAGCAAACAACTGGCAAGCCATATTAGCTATATCATCACAAAGTGAGAGAGGCACTACACAAGTGCAGAATAAAGCTAGAAAGATATGGAAAAGTGGCAGATAGGAAACTTGGATATGGAGAACATCATGAGAGTAAAATGAAGATGAATATAGTGTGAAATCACCGAATGCTTTTACAACATCATCAAAAGTAAGTAAATAATATTTGAGATAATATTTGTATTGTTTATATGTAAGGTAGCCAGTATTTGCTATATTAGCCAGTGTAGAAAATGATGTATGACACTTGTCAGCTACAACTTGAAGTTCAATGTATGTGCTCTCCATTTCTGTGTTCATTCTCTCGATTTCCTCCTATATAGCTAGACTTGTACTCCTTCCCTCTTTTTTCCCTTGGTCACTTTTCTACATCTTTCTGGCTTTATTCTGCACTTGTATGGTGCCTCTGTCACTTTGTGATGATATAACTTGCCAGTTATTTGCTAGTATTTACTTGGAGCACATATTGATAAAGGACTGAGGGTGACTAGCCAAGGTTGGGATCAATTCAGGACGACTCTGCAGTCCACTGTGAGTAACCAATGATGATATTAGAGGTATAGAGCGAAGATACAGTACCTGCAGTCCACTGTGAGTAACCAAAGAGACTCGGAGTGGACTTGCAGGGGAATGTGGGCTTGAAGTAAATACTAGCAAACAACTGGTAAGCCACATCAGCCACATCATCAGAAAGTGAAAGAGGCGCCACACAAGCACAGAATAAAGCTAGAAAGGTGCGAAAAGTAGTAGATAGGAAACTTGAATATGGAGAACATTGTGAGAGTGAAATGAACATGAATAGAGTGCAAAATCACCGAATCTAACACTCCCACCTGATTGCGCAACTCCACAGGCCTAGCAGTTCACAGAATCGCTGGACCTTGACCCGAGGCAGGGGCTTGGTCAGGAGATCTGCAGGCATATCTGCAGTGGACAGGACAGAAGGAGAAATGATACCCTTGTCCACATTGTCTCGCAACCAGAACCAGCGCAAATCCAACTGCTTCATGCGCCCATGATGTTCTGGATGCTTAGCAACCTGGATAGCAGACTGGTTATCCATCCACAGAACAGAACTTGCAGGTATAGGAAAGCCTAGTTCCTGCAACAGCTGACACATCCAGATGACCTCCTTACCAGCCTCACAGGCAGCCATGTACTCCGCTTCAGTGGTGGACAAGGCAACAATGGACTGACACTTGGATGACTAGGACACAGCACCAGATCCAATCTTGACAACATATGCACCAGTAGAGCGACCAGAGTCCTTGCAACCACCATGGTTCGCATCTGAGAAGGTGGAGAATGGCTGAGAAGTCGAAGGATCAGGGGAATATGTGATGCCATAGTCCATAGTACCCTTGATATAGCGAAAGAGATGCTTGATAGCGGTCCAATGAGCCACACCAGGGTTGGTGGTGAAGGAAGTGAGCTGGACAACAGAGTAAGCGATATCAGGACGAGTGGTGCATGAGAGATACTGCAATGAGCCAATGGTGGCACCATAGTTGACAGAACGCATGAAATCCTTGTCTGCCTCAGATGCAGGTCGTTGGGTATCAGAAAGGACCAATCCTGGATCCATTGGGGTGGTAACAGGCTTACAATCCGCCATGCCAAAGCGGTCAAGCATATCAATGCAGTATTGGCGCTGAGAGATGGTCAAAGAGCGCTTGGAACGATCCCTGTCAATCTTGATACCCAGAATTTCAGCAGTGGGTCCTAGATCGCGCACTTTGAAGTGCTTCTTCAGTTGTTCAATCACATCCTTTATGGCCTGCAATGACTTGGAGGCAAATGTCATATCATCGACAAAAACAGGGAGAATGATGTGAAGGTCACCCTTGACATAGACATAGACAGCTGCATCAGAATAGATCTGGGAGAAGCCCATGGACTGGAGGACAGTGCACATCTTGTGATTCCAGCGATTTCCACCCTGTTTGGTGCCATAGACCACCTTCTTCAACAAGCAAACAAGTTCCTTTGGATCCCCTTCAGCAAATCCTTCTGGTTGCTCCTATAGACTTCACAGTCGATCTCGCCATTGAGATAAGCATAAGAGATGTTGACAGACCATAAATGCAAGTCATGGATGGCAGCCAAGGCAAGGACAATGCGAAGGGTGGGCAGACAGACTGTGGGGGCAAATACCTCGAGATACTCAAAGCCAGGATGCTGATTGAAGCCTTGGGCAACCAGGCGAGCCTTATAGCGTTCAAAAGAGCCATCAGCATGATACTTTTTTACAAAGACCCACTTAGACCCAATAACTGGTCGATTCTTAGGCCTGGGGACGAGTTCCCAAGTGCCATTGCTCTTCTGGGCAGCTAACTCGTCAAGAGCAGCCTGTTGCCATTGAGCAGAGTCCTCTCGACGCATGGCATCGCAATAAGTCCTTGGGAGAGGCTGGGAGGTCGCTCAGAAAGCCACATCTGCGTCTTCATCATCATCTCCTTCATCCAGATGAGGATTTAGCTGGGAAGAACTCAGTTTCCACCATTCCCTAGGAGGATTTCGCTGTCTGTTTGGCAATCGAGCACCAATGCCAATAGGACTAGCTGGAGGCGGAATAACTGGAGGAACAGGAGCAGGAGCAGGAGCAGGAGCAGGAAGGGCGTCAGGAGGAGGTGTGACAGGCCGAGACTCAGGTGCAGGGGCATGCTGATCAGCCAACTCCCCCCCAGGACCATGGACATGAGGTTCCCAGGCATCCATCACAAGCAGAGGGACATAAGAAGACGAAGGTGGCACAGGAGGATCAGAAGCTGGCACAATGGTGAGAGGAGCGCACTCGTCAAAATCTGCGCATTCAGAAATGACAATACGCTTGGTCTCGAGGTTGTAGAACTTCCATGCCTTGTACCCATCAGGATAACCAATAAAGACACACTTCTCAAAGTGAGAACCAAATGTTGGACGCTTGTCCTTCTGCACATGCACATATGCAGGACAACCCCAGACACGAAGATGAGAGACATCCGGCTTGTGCCCATGCCAGAGCTTAAAGGGGGTCGCACCATCAACAGCATCAGTAGGATATCTGTTCCAGACATGCACAAGCACAGCTAATGCCTCCCCCCAGAATGCAGGAGGTAGGTGAGATTCATGAAGCAAGGCAGTGATTCGCTCACTAAGCAATCTGTTCGCTCGTTCAGCAACCACATTTTGTTAGATTTGGTGATTTCGCACTCTATTCATGTTCATTTCACTCTCACAATGTTCTCCATATTCAAGTTTCCTATCTACCACTTTTCCGCAACTTTCTAGCTCTATTCTGTGCTTGTGTGGTGCCTCTTTCACTTTGTGATGATGTGGCTGATGTGGCTTACCAGTTGCTTGCTAGTATTTACTTGAAGCGCACATTTCCCTGCAAGTCCACTCTGAGTCTCTTTGGTTACTCACAGTGGACTGCAGAGTCGTCCTGAGTTGATCCCAACCTTGGCTAGTCGCCCTCAGTCCTTTATCAGAACTCACTTGTATGGCCCTCATTCGCTCTCTGGGACCAGACTACTCTCATTTCACATCCTCCCTGGCCCTGCTCACTGATCTCGACAAGGATAAGGTCAAGGCTGCCTTCCAGACCGAGGACATCAATAGACGACCTCGTCCTGACGCTTCTACTGCCTCTTCTGCCCTTTCTGCCACTGCCAGCTCATGCAAGTGCGACCTATCTTTGCCTTGCTCTTTCTGTGAGAAGCCTGGCCACTGTGTGTGTGCAAGTGTTTTGCTCTACAGTGTGCTAAGACGGCCTACAAGACGTCCAAGGTTAAAGGGAGGAAGTCCAATAGTGCAAATCAGGCCCAGGCTCAGCCTACCTCGTTGTCCACTACTCCTGTTGCTCCTTCTGGTGCCTCCAGCATTCCTTCTGCTATGGCTGCAGTTGCCAATGTCGTCCAGGATGTTGTGGAACATGCTGGGAATGCGAGTATTCGTTCCAGTAACCCTCCTTCGACCCCTCAGCTCGATGCTGATCTTGTTTGGAATGCAGACTCAGGTGCCACTTCTCATATGACCCCTCATTGTCATTGGTTGCGCAATTATACCCCTCATCACATACCAATCACCCTTGCCAACAACACTGTTGTTTACTCTGCTGGTGTTGGGTCTGTGGTGTTCCATCCAAAGTTAGGAGGAGAGGTTGCTAGAGCGGTCGAGTTTACTCGTGTCCTGCATGTACCTGATCTCCACAACAATCTTCTCTCAGTCCTTTACTTGACTCGCCATTCTGGCTTTGTTGTCTCTATCAATTCCACTCATATGACTTTTGCTTGTCCTCCTGGTCCTCCTCTCTTTGTGGCAACCATTACTGGCAACAATGCCGCATTCCTTGATGGTGTGACTGAACCTGCCACTGAAGTGGCATATCCTGCGACCACTATGCCTCTGGACTGGTCCCTCTGGCACAGGCGACTTGCACATCACAATCTGGCTGGCATCAAGTCACTCCTGGAGCGCAATATGGTCCATGGATTGAAGCTGGATGTTAAGACTGCGCCTGATCCTGTCTGTGAGCCATGTCTAGCTGGCAAGATGCATGCAGATCCCTTCCCTCCTTCCAGATCGCGCTCTACTTGTCCTCTGGAGCTTGTGCACACCGATGTTCACCATGTCTCTCATCCATCCTTCTCTGGCTGTCATTATTGGGTCACCTTCATCGATGATTACTCCAGATATCGCTTTGTGTTGCCTATCAAGCACAA
>JBBPNZ010000365.1:0-21849 GCA_038091195.1 Phylloporus rhodoxanthus | reverse complement strand
GAGAAACAATGCCAGACAAATGCATGTTCTTGGTCAAGATGCTATTGATGTCCTGGTGATACCAGGCATTGTCATGATGGGTTCATCACCTACATTTTTCAAAATTCCTATCACCAAGGAACTTGCACAGGCTGTTGAGCTAGGGCAATTTCCTGCTACACCAACTGTTGTATATGCTCATCTGCCTATGGTACCATGCCCTGTTCTTTGCCTATGTGAGGTTATGAAACCCCTTGACAATCGAAGGCAGATTCTTGCCTGTTTTGAAGCATTCAAGCAATTTGTGAATTGGTATGTTGTATTACTTATTGTTGACCTTGGGTCAATACTGATGATGGTCTAGATGCTTATTGGTAGTATGTCATGCTAAGTGGTTCAAAAGGGTCAGTGTTTTTATATTTGAGTAAGCTTGCATTGGGCATTCAAGTTGGTATGATGTGAAGAAGTTGTATATAATAGCACAATCAATGATTAGCTGAACATATCCTGCTATGTCTTTGTGTCATCCTTGCATGTATAAAAGAATCAAGATCATAGAAATAGAATACATTTAACTAATCATATGCTATGCTGCACATACAACTCCTTTAACCCATGCTTTAATGACTTGAAAGCCCCTATGTAAGCTATGCCAAATAATGACCCATATATACTGTATATGTATACCAATTCACAAATTGTTTAAATGCTTCAAAACAAGAGAGCATATGTCTCCTGTTGTCAAGTGGTTTCATACCCTTACACAAAGGGTGTGGCACCATAGGTAAATGAGTATATACAACAGTTGGTGTGGCAGGAAATTGTCCTAGCTCAACAGCTTGTGCAAGTTCCTTGGTGACAGGAATCTTGAAAAATATAGGTGAGGAACCCATCAAGACAATATCTAGCATCATCTTGACATCAATAGCATCTTGACCAAGAATATGTGTTTATCTAGCATTGTTGGTCTGAAAAGCAGCAATTGCCTTTGCTATAAGTTGTGGCTTTAGATCTTTCAGTTTTCTAGGCCTCTTGTCTTCTTGTTCAAGGAGTAGGATAGAGTTATCCCTAGAGTCCATAATACACACATCAGCTATCACACCAGGGATTATGACATTTTCACATCATGAAAAGGTCAACCAAAATGCCTATTCTTCAAGAAAATTTCAAATTTTGTGTAGTTATTGGCATTTTCAATGCACTATAAACAGGAAGCAAATGTCATAATCCCCTGTGTGTATTCCTTAGCATCTTTCTCCACAAATGGTAAGGGGAATGTTCTTGTGCCTGCATATTAGCCTTTTTCCAGTGTCATAACCCAACAGCTCCAACAAGCAGAGAGTAAAATCAACCTCCTCATTTGGTACTGAATTTGTTGCAGAATCCATGCGCCATATAAACAGGTAGTTTGAGTCATTTGTTATATCCTTTGCCTTTAGAGTTGTAAGGACCTCATTTGCGCCGCGTGCTTCTGGGACTGATGTTTTCTCCCCAGCGACAATACGAGAAACTTAGCAAGCACAGCACCAGAGGATCCTGTTGGCGTGCGATCAGGGATGGATATGGGCACTCAGGACACGGGGAGCGACAGTGCATCCCGTTCTATGTCTGGCCCAAGAGAAGATGTCAATTCATAGCCCGATGATTGGACCAACGAGGAAGACTTGCATACATCATCCAAGAATCATTGTGGGTAGCTGTCGATACCGGACCATTCGCCCAGGAAACGACAGTAGTTCCCGGACAAGGTATTCCTATCAGTCGCCTCCAGAGAACAGCCCAGCATCGACGATGGCACTCGGTTGTCCACGCGTGATGAGGTCACCGAGGTTATGATAACAGGAACTGGTTGGTTTTTCGTTTCCTGCGTGAAGCCAGACTAACATAACTAGCAATAAGTGCGACATCAAATTAGGAACACATAATACATCGAACTGACTGCGCCGAACACGATAAGTCAGCCCAAACCTTCTCCTCGAACGCTTCGAAATGCGAGTGCAGGAACTGCCTGCGACGCGACTTGGTGTCCGAAAGTCGATACCTTTCGTCCTGGACTCCTGGACGTCATATCTCCGGGGTATCACCAGGGAACCATGCCACCCCAGTCTGCGTCTTTCGACTTACCAAAGGCCCGCCCGGTGCCAGGGAAGACTCATTCCACGTATACAGTGCTGCTGGTGTTTTTATAGAAGATATATCTTTATAATATAATCGCAATAAATCGTGCCTGTCCGAGCAGGTGCGTGATGGTGCTACTTGGTGCATATGTCCGGGTTGTTCATGTGTTCATATCGCTTGAAGGCCCAGTGCAATAAAGATGAGAATGACCTACAGTACAACACAGGTATGTCATTTTCCTGCTGCTTGACGAGTTAGATGGATTGAATGTTCACATAGTGTCTTCGTGAATGATCTGACTCATCAGCCTTTCCTGCAGGATGTTTGTGCTCATGATGACAGTGAGTATACGAAAGATTCATCTGGTGGAAATTCCACAGTGTGTACGGTCGGTGAAACCTCACGAAGATAAGTCCCTTCCAGAAGGTACTGGCTACTCCAGTGGAGCATTCTGCATCTCTCATAAGGACCTCGTGAGTATGCTTATGATGTTTTTGTATAATGAGAGCTCACATGTCCAGAGATGGGACGGTCTGCAGTGCGCCGTATGACTCAAACCCAGGATCGTATCGTGAACACCTTGGTGCAAAGATGAGCGCACCATCGATACAGATCTATCAGCTGCCCATCTTATACGGACTCGGACTCGGACATAATCCTTTATCAATCAGCACAGGTGCTTAGTAAAGAGGATCAAGCCGTCAGTGACGGGTTGTATAATGCAGCGCCTACTATACAACACAAGGAAGAGGACGTCGCTCAGGTTGACACACCGGTGGTCTCAAATATTACGACAGGGACATCCCTGCTACAGTCACACCAGCTACGACCATGGTAGATCACTCACACGACGATAGCAGGTTTTTGATACCATGATTAGGCCACTGTGGCATCCAGTTTTAACTGCTTGTCAGTACGTCGCAAACTGAGGCAATTGAAGACAAGATCTTCGCTGAGGAAATCTCTAGCCTAGTGGCAGCGGCGCCCCCTTGGTCCATTTTCGCCGACGTTTTTGGCCACCACTGCCAGACAACCAGACGGATTTTGCACAGAGAGAGGTATTCGACGTTGACCTGGAGTCAGAATCTGCATTATATAGTAAAGAAACTACTCTTGTGTATTCTCAGACCTCCTCACACGCAGAGCAATCGCAGACGTTCTGAGGAATTTGCCACGACCTTGTTTTTCCTCCATTTTGCTTGGCGCGGAGCGTTGAGATCTGAGAGACAAGCAGCATGGTGTCAGGGATTGCGAAAGGAGCTACAAGGATGCTCCGCTTGGATATAGAAAGGGTTGCGACGAGGCTAAATGCACTTGCGGCAATGCGGAAGTAGAGTCGTCGGGTCAGTGGGACTGACTCCGAGGAACACGGTACCCATTGTCGCTGGAGACGCAAGCCCGGTGCTGGACGGCCGTTGTTGTAAAGTCTTGCATAGAAGTGTCGCGCTTTCCTGCAAGTACTGGGCTGATACACAGCAGGTTGTCGACGGGTAGTCTCGACTCTCTGGTATGAGCGTATGGAAGATGCACTCAACTCCAGTGTCTCTCTACGAAACATACACTGGCGAGGAGTCCGAGTTGACCGTGCGCATTACTACGGGCTGCGTTCTATGGAAGCAAGACAACGATGAACGTTTGATCCGACAAGGAAACTGCGTCTTCTCACAATGCGCCCCGGTTCCGTCGATCGCTATCACCATTGTGAACAACCGGCCTTCAAACGAATGATTCTGAAGCATCTCTTGAACGAACGAGGCGGATGTCCGAGAAACCATAAATTTAGACACAGTGCACACTGCACAATACCATCGGAAGGGCCAGCTGCGGCAGTTAGGCTCGGAACCGAGTCGGAACCGACTTTATCCCAGGACGCCCGCTACACTTGCACTCTTAGATAAACACGCACGCCAGAAAATACCGTTGATTGGCACCACATCTCCTTCGCATTTGCGTGCAGGTGACACCGGTGTCGTTACGCACCATACATGCGTCGACCATGACACCTTGTTAAATGAAGCTGACGCAATCGAGTCTTTTCTTTAAGTTCTTCAGTGACGGTACGTCGACAAGTCCGACCCCTTGGTGCCTTGATACTTACGCGCTGCATAAAAATTGTACGACTCCCCCACAAAAAATCAGAAAACGCATCGATTTTTTCCTTCTTTCATGTGAGCTGGTCGACGCTTCTCGTTGCATGAACCTGACGCGATTGTCTCGATCGAGTTTGACTCCAGGACAACGCAGCCACTCACGCGTTCTCGCAGAAACCCCCCCCCAAAAAAAAAATCATAATTTGAAAAAAAAGTAAAATAGTAAAAGCCGAAAAAGTACGCTCTAACACTGACACCGCGCTTTCGGCTTCTGGCGACCTCCACCAATAGTCTTCTTTCTTTGTTCTTTTCTTTCCCCTTTCTTTTGGATTCGGTTTCTTTCAGGTGCCACGTTTTCCATTCCAGGCGATTTTTGAATGCTAATGCATTACAGCGTAGAAAATATCGAGAATCCCTAATAATCCATGGAACAATGCACGAACGACTCCGTCGACATGCATCGACACTCGCCCGTACGATGCTCTTGATACTCTCGACGCTCCTTGGCCAACTATCCCCTCTCGCTATCCTCCCCAGACCCATCTTGGGAGACACCCCCTCTGTGTGGCGGCCCCAATGCCTTCGTGAACCCCCTACCTCTTCCCGTTTGGCCTAGCGTGGTTTCGGATCTTGGGCTTCGTGAGGATCCAAGGAAGTTTGCGGAGGCAGAGTAGATTGTCCAACGGTCCCTGGGTGCGTGTTAGTCGGGCGTGCTAACCGGGTCCGCGTTCCTTTCATTTATACCATCCTGTACCACCATTAATTCATAGATGGCCTTTGATTTTACGGCCCCAGTGGCTGATTGAACCTTGCGCACGCGGAGGACACGCTCGCAATCTGGCATGCATCGTTCAGTTCGCGTTCTCAAGCGTGCAGTAGAGATCAAATTCTCGACACACGGCGCGCATGCTACATCAGGGTCCCATCTGCGGGGAGGTTTGTATGGCTACACTGGGGAAAGGAGGGGTGCAGAACATCTCCCGTTTCATAGGGACTCCTTAGTGATGCCCGGTTGGTCTCTCGCTGGTGGTGGTGTTGCTACCGTTGCATCCACTCTTTATCTTGGGGCCACCCGCAGTCTGGTCGTCCGCCTTTCCCCAGTAAGGCTGCTTGATCGCAGCCGTGCGAGGGATGGTTCCAGATATCTGATTAGTCGTTAGTCTTTATCCATTTCCAGACTGAGGCTCTCGCCAGCGAACTTACCTCGGCGTTGCGCATAGTTTCTCAGTTCAGATAGTCAGGTATGTAAACGGTGTGTTGCTTGTTTCTGTGCGTCAAGTCAGCCTGCGGCTCGATGCGAGAATGAAGCTTGCTGACCGATCGTACTAGAAGTTGCTTGGGTTGACCCATCCTCTCTCCAGATGCGCTCTCTTTTATACGGTGGCCTGACAAAGCCTTGCATGCCAAATGCACGGGTCTCATAGGGCTTTCGTGGCTGAAGAAGAAGGCGTGGGGGTGGCACCGCACCCTTTGATCACCAACGCATGCAGCCATATAACCGCAGCTTCCTTATTCCTGGTTTGGAGCACAACCTAGAAATTGCGGAAATGAAATCCTCGGCTCTCCACCTGGAATCATTGCAAGGACCAACCGTTCTAACCTTGTGTGCACGATCATCGGTATGCCATGAAACTATTTTTTTGGGATTCGTGCGCTATGAGCAGTCACAGGCTCATATTCGGATTCGTCCCTCTTGACTGTGCATGGATTTCATCATGAACCGTGAGAGTAGGCATTCGTTTGTGTTTCTTCAATAGGTATAATGCACGAAGTACTCTTTGATGTGACGAGACGGACTTAACACATGTTTCTATCTGTGGCTGGTGCGATCATCGGACAGGGACGGAGAGACCGACCGCGACGGTGATGAAGGGCACCGCGTGTTTAATGTGACTTGGCATGGATAGTTTTTGATGATCTGATGTTGATTCATGCCTGCCTCGACATTTTTCTTGTTCTCTGCACCTGATGTGTGCTCAGCCCTATTGTCAACAGGGGATCCATTATTTTTTGCCTACCTCGATTCACGAGGGGATGAACGATACGCGGGCGAACGAACTTCTCAGATTTCATCAGACCTGGTCAGCGCTTCCGCCACCGCTTTGACAAAGACACGATCGAAGGCGGTGTCACCTATCACCATGCATACCACAGAGATGGCGGATTTACAAATCTTCCACGCGCCATTTTTTCCATGAAGTACCCGCGAGTGTTCGCAATATGACCAAATATTTTAGATCAACGAAGATCCCAAATAGAGTAAACAGACTTGCTGCCATTCATTTGAAGTCGGCTATTTAGTACCTCCGTTGCCGGATTCCTTGGAGAGCGCGATTTGCAGAATGAGATCAATAAACAGGAGTTCCCTGGTCGTCAAGAGATTGTGTCAAGATATATTTAACCATACCTTGTACTTTCTCGGATCATACCATACACCAATCAGATGTGTGAACGGCTTTTCTATCACCAGTTGAAGGAAGCAGAGTAAACCATGAACAGAATAGCATCGGCGAATGATCTGACAAAGTCAACATTCTTTTGTGGCAGGGATTAGAGTGGCAGAATGCGTAAAGCTATTGGCTTACCCAAGCGAAGCGAAGCTGATGGGATCTTTGAAAGAGGATGAGCGGTGTGGGCACGGGTAAAGTTTACAAAGACAGTGAAATGGACGAGCAATGGCTGTTCTAAAAGGCTGAGTAGGAACCACCGAGACACCGGCTTATGAAGCCGAATGATGTATCACGACTACTATGCTCTCGCTTGGCCAAGTAGATCGATTGAAAGCTGTAAATGATTGAAAGCGAGGAGCAGCAGTATAATGTTTGTAACATCACTCTATACATGGAGAGCTTAACTGGTCCTGTCGAGTCATTATTCTTCAATGAGACGAGGTCCGTCAATTTCGTATTCGATTGCCCAGTGTTTCTACGTAATTCATAGTAGGCATCACTTTTATTGGAGAGACAGCTTATCAAAACCACGAGTTTTCGAAAGCGAATAATGTGAAACTTACGGAGGAACCCCCGGGTTTCTTTTTTTTTTGGCGCCGCAGCCCATGGCATCCACTAGGTCATACATCGTTTACTCCAACTTCCTTTTGTCAAGGTTAGGCCTCCCCGCGTGCAAATGTTGCGAAGCCCTGGGCACTCTCAGGTCAAGCTTCTGCCCTTAGTCATACCAATGTCTGGATGCGGAATATAACCCGAGCGGCTTCCGTCATGCTCAGGCATACCGTGTCAATATGCTTCAGGGAGTCCATCGGGAGATGAGAGCCTCTTGAAAGTGCGAGGAAGTCAGTCAAATGGGGTGCCAGAGCTGGAGTTAAACGTGTCACGTCCCATCCGTAACACTTCGACTAGCGCGGATGGAAGGAGAGGGGGCAATCAGAACGTTTAAGGAAAATACTGATGGAAACGCAATGACGTGAACACTTCAAAATTTCGCCACTGTCAACTCAATGGCATCCGATGAAAGTGACGGTCTTCATTGAGATATCAAGGATTTTCATATCAAGGGTTTTCTGTGACGTTCACTGCTGAGCTGCTCTAGCCTTTCCTGCACAAAAGCACTGTAAGTTACGGGGAGATGCACATACCACTTCATTGAGTCCGTGCAAGATACGTGAACCTCGAGACGCGGAGCTGTAGTGGTTATTGTGAAACTATGGAAGTTCGACGAATTGAAGACGTGGTCCTGGTCAACAAAAACACGTGACGTTTTCGCATTCCTTTTATAGACACACAATGATCAGACTGCCTCTTGCCCTTCACCGCCATCCACGACGTTGGCAGCGAGCTCGTCCTCTGTCTCCAGGTGACTATCAAGGTCAGTCATGGCGAATATAAGATACCTTTATAAATATCGTTGAATCACACAGCAGTCTTTGCGTTTATCCACGTATCCATCTCCTAATGAACACTGCCGCAAGGGGATCACGCCGCAATAACACTCAGCGACGCCAGCCAGCGCCCACATCTGGTCCTCCACCCTTATCTACCCAGCGCAGGCGCAGGTCAAGGTCGCCAGACCCTCAACCAACCCAACAGCATGGTCAACTCAACTTGACACGCAAACCCGATGCTTCTCATGCTGACCAGAATAAACGAAAGAGGCCAACAAACCCATCTCTTCCATCCTCGAGCTCGAGACCGTTCCTTGTTGCCATTGATGATCCCAATTCTGACCGTGGACGCAAGTCCAAGACAAAACCCCGTTCACACACTCGCCCTCTAGTGGAGAATCCTCCTCATATGAGCACGTCGCGTGTACCAGAGACCCATGCCTCTGTTCCTAAGAGAGGGAGATCTCGTGAATCACCCATACTGCCATCGAAGAGTACCACCTCCGACGTTGAGGGTTCGGGACAAGACGCGCATGCCACCGTTGATGACTACTCTGGACCACTTGCCGCAGCTGAGTTTGCGAAAATAAAACGGGAGCTAGATGTTTGGAAAAAGGTGCGCATACATCTCTCATATATGCTTCACATAACTTAGATTGTCTCCAGTTGGTGCAAGATAACAAGAAAACCTTCAAAAAGCAAAGCAAGGTACTCTTTACGTCGATTGTCTAAGACTATGCTAATGATACTCAGCTTATTGAAGAATTCAAGCAACAGGATAATACCCTGAGAACGGTGAGAGGCTTCCGATGGCAGATTCTTTGTAGCGATTTTGACTTGATTTGACTAGAAGCTGAAAGAAGTGGAATCGCAACTGTCGAAGCTACAGAACAAGATTAAAAAAGCAGACGAGGTTTGTTGAATGTCTTGATTTGCCGATGAATGCGCTTATGCTTGGGCCATAGGTTATTGCAACTGTGGAAAGCAATTCACAGTGTCAAATTTGCATGGAGTTGCTATATCGACCGTATGCGTGCGTCATGTGTTCTTGTATGTTCTTTCTGTATCGCTGAACAATGACAGTCTTTCACCTTGTGGGCACATACTATGCGTGACATGTCTTCAAGAGTGGTTCCGCAAGGCACCCGTCGTCGATGACATGGATGATGATAGCGATCCGGACTACTTGCTGCGTCGACGCAAGACTTGTCCGTGCTGCCGTACCAACATACGACACCGCCCGATACCCGTCTTTATGATTAAATCTATCGTAGCTGCGATTGCCAAATCGAAAGGTCCTCAAGGGGCTTCACCGGGTCGCGAGCTGCCTTCCAACGACTCAGATCCGTGGGAGGGCCTCTTTCCTGAGGACGAGGAGGAAATCGACGATTATGGCGCGACCGATGATGAGAATGACGAAGACCTAGATGAGGATGATGAAGAAGACTCGAGCTTTTACGATGACGTGTTCAGTTATGGTACTGGAAGCGAGGAAGAGGCTTACCGGGGGACCTATGTCTATCCTCAATGGGAGCCACCTAGTGCCGTCATCGATGAGGACGACTATCTCTTTGAGGGCCTCGATGAGACTGACCTCAAGTGTCTCCAGCGCGGCGTCACAATCGGGATGCTCCATGAATATGACGTGGAGTATACTCACGAAGAAGGGCTTATTGCACGAGATGAAGCGTACAATCGTATCTATCTTGGGTGGAACGTCAGTCTCAGTGCTGACGATGATAACGGGGACCTATACATGCAGTACATTGTGGATGACATGGCATCACGACCAGAGAGGTGGAACATTGTTCAAGATGACGATGGAGGCTTAGAGGCTCATCTGTTGGTTCCCCAGGAGGAGGTCCTTGAGTACCATGACATGGACTCGGACGGCTACATGGATGTGGACGCCCCGTAGATCGCTTGGACATGCACACTATTCGCTGGCTGCTCTCTAGCTCGTCATGTGGGATGTACTTGTAGAACGATGTCTCGTCAGTGTAACTTTGACATCTGGAAATACCTCCTAAAATTCCTGATCAGACATGACAATCATATGTACTACCTTTCGAAGTCAATTGTTACACTTGGCCAACCGCAATCCCCTCAACATATTGAAGCCGGATAAGTCGGCTGATCCATGGATAACTCAACATTGTAAGAGAGAGCATTCCAGTAAGCCTATTGATACGATCATCCAAGTTGCATATTACTGAGAATGCTCTTAGGTGCATATACTGTGCTTTGAGACATCACCCAGTAGATGACACTTCCGATACTATGATCGATCGCTCGCCCCTTCGATTATATCGCTCCAAAGGACCATCATGGCAACTCATCATGACCTAAATTCTAATACGATAGGAAATACGACTTCTAGTTGCTTTCGGCGAGTCTGGTCTTGAACGTTGAACGTCGGCCCGTAATTTGTGAGTATGACAACAACGAGCAGTGCGACTTGGGCCCTGTATTGGGGGCGTGAGATCTAGTGATCTTGATTCGGGATCAGGTAGGAGTTTTCTCTACCTGACTCGGATGCGCGCATGCTCAGGCTAGTGCTGCACGGGCTACCCGGGTTCCGTTTACAATTTCTTAGGACCTTATAAGGTTAACGACTAGACTCTCTCAGACGGCGGTTGCGACCATCCGGGAAGTCGCCTCACATGGCAGTCCAGACTCTAGTTCAATCCTATTTTCATATAAAGATGACACGCTCCGGGGATTGCTTTAAGAGACATTTTTCGCTACGCTATAGCTCATTGGTTCTCCGCGCCGAGAGTCGGGGAGGATCGTCATCTCTCCCTTATCGTTCGCGCTCTTGATTTGTGTACTTGAGTCAGTCTTATCCAATGAAGTGTGCCATGTTATTGACATTGACATGCAGATAACATTGGTGCATTTACGTCTCATCCCGCCGAGATAGCGCGACATATAAAAGGAACCAAGAACATTTGAGCTATGCATCCCTCTACGCAAGATGTGCTTAACATTTTTCGACCGTCTACTTGGGAACTTGAACCAGAAGAGACGACGTTCGCTGCCCATGGTTGGAGTAACAGAGATATGGATCCGGTTCCTCCTCGTTTAAGGACATGGACGTGAGTAGCGGCATCTCTGTGTTCAATACCAACCAATTTTGTTTGTTGATACAGAGCGTGGAACTATGTATGTTCTTCACACTTTTTGTTGTCTATATCTCATGTTCCATTTAGGTATCTTATTGGGTGTCGGATGCTACCAATCTCGCAGTCTGGGAACTTGCCAGTTCCATGCTGGCGACTGGTTTGTCTTGGTACATTCCAGTACTTTGTTTGCTATCTGTAACCGCTCAAATCCACAAAGTCGCCAGGCCCTTCCGTGCATTGCATTGGGTTACATTATCATATCTGTGGTCATGGTACTCAACGGGACTATTGGTGCCTGGCTTCATATCGGGTTTCCCGTCTTGAACAGATCATCGTTTGGATTCTGGTTTAGTTATTTCACTGTGTTCAGTCGTGTCGTTCTTTCCATGTTTTGGTTTGGTATCCAGGTAAAGAATTCCATCATTATCAGTCTAGCAAACTCATCGACAATCTGTCAGTCGTATAACGGGTCCCAATGCGTGTATCAGGTAAGATTAAGCCATATTGAACAATATGACATATTCAGGAACTTGGTCCATCAAGATGATAAAAGCCATTTGGCCATCAATTGCAAGGATGCCAAATCATCTCTCTTCAAATGCGAACATCACGAGTTCAGGTAAACCTTCCTTGACGAGAAGTTGTTTACCCAGTCACCTGTTCTCAGGTCTCCTATGCTACTTCATCTATTGGTTGATCCAGTTGCCCTTCTTGCTCCTTTCCCCAAACAAAGTGAGGTACTTGTTCCTTGTCAAGGGAATAATAGTTCCAATAGCATGGCTGGCAATGGTTATATGGGCATTTGTTCGGGTTCCACCCTCCAGTGGACTGTTCGATGAACATGCGACCATAACTGGGACACAATTCTCATGGAACTGGTTGAGCGCATTGAACAACGCATTGGGTATTTATGCTAGTTCATCAGTCAATATCCCCGACTTTACTGTGCGCTCTCCATTTCCAGTTGTATACGGTCCAACTTACTGTCATGCCAGCGTTATGCCAAAGACGAGAAAGCGTAATCAACTTCAATCGGGTAGAGGTGTTGCACTGACTTACTGTTTGACAGTCAATACGTGCAGCCTGTGATTATCCCCGTCGCGTTCATACTTTGTAGCTTCGCTGGAATTGCGGTCACCAGTGCCGGAATTCAACTGTATGGAGAGGTCCTGTGGGACCCCCTGCTACTGATCGACAAATGGGATAATCGTGCTGCCGCTTTCTTTGCTTCCTTCGCGTTTGCGCTTACTACTATTGGAACGAATATCAGTGCCAACTCTTTCGGTGCTGGAAATGACATGACCGCTTTACTTCCCAAGGTACTCTGCTAACCTGCGGAGTGTTCAATGGTCTGACGAAGCTCAGTATATCAACATCAGACGTGGACAGATAATCTGTGCTTTGATTGGGGGTTGGGCCCTGTGTCCCTGGGAGATTCTGGCGAGGTGAGTTTGCTGCTCTGACGGGGATTTCGTTACTGACTGTATCATGAAACAGTGCACAAGGTTTCCTGAGCTTCATGAGCGGATGTGCCATTTTCCTAGGTCCATTTGCAGGGATCATGATCACGGACGTGTGTATTCTATGCTGAGATGGTGACGACCTGCCGCCCTCATATGGTTCCTACAGTTCTGGCTAGTCCACAGAGGCAAGGTGGATGTACCTGCGATGTACGATCCAAACGGCCGATACAGGTACACACATGGCTTCGTTAGTTCTGATTCCTTGACACATCTTCTTATCTGACATGGCCACAGAACTGGCGAGCTGTCTTGGCAATGGTCGTCACTGTGGTGCCAACATTTCCAGGCCTTGTCAACTCTATTAACCCGGCTATCGACGTAGGAAATGCGGCCCATCTGTTTGATATTGCTTGGCTGTACGGTGTAAGTCCGAAGGGTGTTCGTTTTCTGCGCCCGTACGTTTAAACTGAGGCCTAGTTCGTGGTATCATGTGTGGTTTACTACATCACCTCTGTGTTGTTTCCTGCACGGGAGGCGTTCGTAGAAAAGCTCATATCGGCAGACGATGCAGTCTTGGAGGATGACCACGTATCTTGACGACAAGTCCCCAGGAACACATTGAGCGGAAGAAAAGAGGGTAGAACCCGGATGGCAGGTAAACTTACTAGCTCCGAGTTGTCTGGAAAGATAGACTCGGTCCCCCAGCTGACTTGTGACTCGCGATGCTAGTACTTTTCTTGTCATTAGGAGAGTCGTTGCTCGACGCCTTGATCATTGTTTTCTTGTTCGCAACTTAGTACTTGTCGCTGTCCTTTTCTCCATTAACTTGGCAGAACCGTTCATTCTCAACCTCGACCTCGATATATTTCCAGCAAATTTCAAACCGCCTAGTCACACCGATCCTCCACCTTTGCAATCCCCAAATCTAGTACGACCTCGCCCACTGATCGCGTATGCAAGAAGGTCGGCACAACGAGGCGGGTCATTTATACACGAGCAGCGCGCCTGTATTCGGGGCGTGAGATCTTAATTTCGGGATCAGGTACTAGAAGTTTTCTCCGCGCATGTAGCTGCACGGGCCGGGCCACGGGTTTCGGTTTACAATTTCCCAGGACTTTATAAGGCTACTGATCAGACTCCAGGCTCAGATCCGGGAGTGGACTCTCGTTTTCGTGCGCTCTGGGGATGGCCTTGAGAAACCTTTTCTCGCTTGGCCGTTACCAGAGAATCGGGGGAGGATCATCATCTCTCCCTTATCGCTCGCACCCTCAATTTGCGTACCTTGAGTCAGTCTTATCCAATGAACAGTGTTTGGCATTGACGTGCAGATAGCAATATTGGTGCATTCACGTCTCACCGGCACCCCTTATCTCTTTGGAAGAATTTATGCCGAGATAGCGTGACACATAAAAGGAACTAAGAACATCGTAACTTCGCCACCTGCCAATTTAATGAGCTATGCGTCTCTCTACGCAACATGTGCTTAACATTTTTCGACCGTCTACTTGGGAACTTGAACCAGAAGAGACGACGTTCGCTGCCCATGGTTGGAGTAACAAAGATATGGATCCAGTTCCTCCTCGCTTAAGGACATGGACGTGAGTAGCGGTATCTCTGTGTTCAACACCAACCAATTTTGTTTGTTGATACAGGGCGTGGAACTATGTATGTTCATCACACCTCTTGTTGTCTATATCTCATGTTCCATTGAGGTGTCTTACTGGGTGTCGGATGCTACCAATCTCGCAGTCTGGGAACTTGCCGGTTCCATGCTGGCGATTGGTCTGTCTTGGTACATTCCATTGATTGTTTGCCATCTGTAACTGCTCAAATCCACAAAGGCGCCAGGCCATTCCGTGTATTGCATTGGGTTACATTATCATATCTGTGGTCATGGTACTCAACGGGACTATTGGTGCCCGGCTTCATGTCGGGTTTCCCGTCTTGAACAGATCATCGTTTGGATTCTGGTTTAGCTATTTCACTGTGTTCAGTCGTGTCATTCTTTCGATGTTTTGGTTTGGTATCCAGGTAAAGAATTCTATCATTATCAGTCTAGCATACTCATCGACAATCTGTCAGTCGTATAACGGGTCCCAATGCGTGTATCAGGTAAGATTAAGCCATATCGAACGATATGAAATCAGGAACTTTGTTCATCAAGATGATAAAAGCCATTTGGCCATCAATCGCAAGGATGCCAAATCATCTTTCTCTAAATGCGAACATCACGAGTTCAGGTAAACCTTCCTTGACAAGAAGCGTTTACCCAGTCACTTGTTTTCAGGTCTCCTATGCTACTTCATCTATTGGTTGATCCAGTTGCCCTTCTTGCTCCTTTCCCCGAACAAAGTGAGGTACTTGTTCCTCGTCAAGGGAATAATAGTTCCAATAGCATGGCTGGCAATGATTATATGGGCATTTGTTCGGGTTCCACCCTCCAGTGGACTGTTCGATGAACATGCGACCATAACTGGGACACAATTCTCATGGAACTGGTTGAGCGCAATGAACAGCGCACTAGGTATCTATGCTAGTTTATCAGTCAACATCCCCGACTTTACTGTGCGCTCTCCATTTCCGGTTGTATACGGTCCAACTTACTGTCATGCCAGCGTTATGCCAAGGACGAGAAAGCGTAATCAACTTCAATCGGGTAGAGGTGTTGCACTGACTTGCTGTTTGACAGTCAATACGTGCAGCCTGTGATTATCCCTGTCGCATTCATACTTTGTAGCTTCGCTGGAATTGCGGTCACCAGTGCCGGAATTCAACTGTATGGAGAGGTCCTGTGGGACCCTTTGCTACTGATCGACAAATGGGATAATCGTGCTGCCGCATTCTTTGCTTCCTTCGCGTTTGCGCTTACTACTATTGGAACGAATATCAGCGCCAACTCTTTCGGTGCTGGAAATGACATGACCGCTTTACTTCCCAAGGTGGGTTACCGTGCTAACCTGCGTAGTGTTCAATGGTCTGACGAAGCTCAGTATATCAACATCAGACGTGGGCAGATAATTTGTGCTTTGATTGGGGGTTGGGCCCTGTGTCCCTGGGAGATTCTGGCGAGGTGAGTTTGCTGCTCTGAAGGGCTCTTCATAACTGACTGTATCATGAAACAGTGCACAAGGTTTCCTGAGCTTCATGAGCGGATATACCATTTTCCTAGGTCCATTTGCAGGGATCATGATCACTGACGTGTGTATTCTATGCTGAGATGTTGACGACCTGCCGCCCTCATATGGTTCCTACAGTTCTGGCTAGTCCACAGAGGCAAGGTGGATGTACCTGCGATGTACGATCCAAACGGCCGATACAGGTACACACACGGTTTCGTTAGTTCTGATTCCTTGACACATCTTCTTATCTGACACGGCCACAGAACTGGCGAGCTGTCTTGGCAATGGTCGTCACTGTGGTGCCAACATTTCCAGGCCTTGTCAACTCTATTAACCCGGCTATCGGCGTAGGAAATGCGGCCCATCTGTTTGATATTGCTTGGCTGTACGGTGTAAGTCTGAAGGGTGTTGTTTTCTGCGCCTGCATGTTTAAACTGGAACCTAGTTCGTGGTGTCGTGTGTGGTTTACTACGTCACCTCTGTGTTGTTTCCTGCACGAGAGACGTTCGTAGAAAAGCTCATATCAGACGATGCAGTCTTGGACCACGACAAGTCCCCCAGGGACACATGGAGCGGAAGAAAGGAGGTTGAGAAGTAGGTAAACTTGTCTGGAAAGGTTTGGATATCCATAGATCTGAGACTACATACCCTGACCGTTAGCGAGTTGAGGCGATGCTAGCACTTTTCCTTTGTCATTGTTTACCACCACCCGAGCCTCGACCATTGTTTCTTGTTCGCAACTTAGTACTTGTCTCTGTCCTTTTCTCCATTAACTTGGCAGAACCGTTCGGTCTCAACCTCAACATCAATATATTTCCAAACCGCCTAGTCGCACCGATCCTCCACCTTTGCAATCCCCAAATCTAGTAGGACCTCGCCCACCGATCACGTATGCAAGAAGCCGAGGAACAAGGTTGGTAAATTGCATCTTTTTGACCATTCTGGAGTGCTCATGTTACTCAAAGACACTTGCCGAATATGCAGCGCACCGGGGGAGCCTGGCCAACCACTCTTTTATCCTTGCAAGTGCTCTGGTACCATCCGGTACATTCATCAAGACTGGTCAGCTCCAACATTATGCATCTCCTCTTTACACTCATGTCGTGTCTCACAGTTTGACAACATGGCTGTCGCACAGCAAGAAGAAAACTTGCGATGTTTGCAAGCACCCCTACTCCTTCACGAAAGGTGGGCTCTGTCTGTTGAATCCGCCATCTACGTATCTGACTGCGCACCAGTTTATGCTTCTGACATGCCTAGTTCATTACCCCCTCTATTACTCTTCCGCCGACTTGCACAGCAAACATTCTTCGCCTCTCTTTTCGGAATTCGAGCCATTTTAATCGCATTTGTTTGGTTGGCATTGCTCCCTTGGATTACCATCTGGACGTGGAGGGTCTATTTCACGATGGGAGAGTCAACGTATGTGACCTTTATACCCGTCACCTATGTCATATCCTAAAAGTTGCCCAGCGCGTGGTGGATTAGTGGTCGTGAGAGGCCCGCAGATCTTCGAGCTATTGGATTCGTCCAAACATCGACAGTCAGCAACGAGACCACCTCTTCGTTCGGGAATGCGACCATCGTCCATCGCTTCGCGTCTCGTGCGTTCTGGCAGACCCTGTCATCCGACATCTTCGCAGGACAAATTATTGCATCTTTAATCGTGCTGATCTTCGTGGCGGTTTTCCTCCTTCGTGAGTGGATATCGCAGAATGCACGTCCCGGTGTTTTCGAAGAGGAGGATATTGCTGGTATACCACCCCAGGATCCCCTTGTCCCCCACCCACCTCCCCAGCCTGCACAAGACGTGAATGCTCGCTTGCTCGTTCCTCAAAGACAACTTCCACTTGATTTGGAGCTCGAGGCACGTCGTCAGCCAAGACCTTGGCGTCGTGCTATCCTAGCAAATGCTCGCGTTGACGCTCTCCAGAGACATGTTGACGATGAACGTCTAGAACTTCTCCGTGATCCTATGCGACGACCTCAGAATCATCGTGCGGATCCTCTTCCAGCACCGCCATTGCCAGCCGTTCTACCCCCGGAAAACACATCAGTTGGCACTGGTAAAGGCAAAGCGAAAGAGGATGATACTGCGGATTCGGGGCCAGTTTCATTAGATGTTCGGAGGCGCATGCGCAGGCGATATGACGAAGGCGACGGAAACGAGACTACAGAATGCCCCTCCAAGGCTGGTCCCTCCTTGTCCGCTGCTTCAAATATTGCACCATCATCAACACCTTTGGAACCAGTTTCAGGTCATTCTAGTGCTATAGAATTGGCCCCTTTTGAGTTTACATTTCGAAGTCCAGTGAATGGAAACTCGGAAGAAGACATACGAGAGCCAGTTCCTGAGCTCCCAGTGCGGTCCTTGATAGCATTGCAGGAAGCAATGCTGGCAGGTGCACCAATACCTGACGATGAACCTCGCCGCCGCTCAATTGTGTTTTCTGACTTACCCCCTCGGACTCCGACGCCAGCTATTGAAGGTGAAACAGATCTCAAACCATCACTTGACTCGTCATTAGCGACCTCTGCCGATTTCAGTTTCATACACTTGCCCGTGTCGAACAACGTTCTGGCTGCTGAGGATAGTCCGGGTTCGAGCAGTCTTCAAGACACAAGGTTCTCAGAGAGCAATACTATCACTGATCCATCAGAGGCGTTGGCGATGGATTCAAGTGGGAGTATGGATAGGAAGAAAAGGACAAGGGATGAGATGGAAGAGGAACTTGAGCACTATTTCCGCAATCCTCAGCCTGTCATGCCCGCCGATTCCGTCGATGCCGACAATGATTGCCCAGACGTTCCCCGTGACGTAGTACACAAGGCTGAGCTTGATCTTGTTGTAGATGGGGAGGAACCACCCATGGAAGCTGGCCCTGATGATGAAGATGATTCGGAGGATGACGAGGGGGAGGAGCCTGTGTTTTGGGATGCAGATGCAGATCGCGACGACGACGATGACGAAGACGAGGATCCCGTGGATATTGGAGATTTCAATATTCCTAACAATCGACCAGTTCCGCAGCCACAGCCCCCGGCGCAGGCCCAGGTTGAACAGCTGAATGAAGGCGTGGACGAGTTGGAAGCTGCTGTCGAGGATGATATGGAGGGTGCACTCGAAGGTAAGCACATATTACAATGACAGATCCATGATACTCATTCCTTGACAGCCATTGGCCTCCGAGGTCCAATATTTGGAGTCGTGCAAAATGTTCGTTTACAAATAATGTTTTGGCCGTTTTCAACTGACACATTCGTAGTTAATCTTGATGATTTTTGTTCTGGACACCGCCATTGGTTTTGGAGTGTGGCTCCCATTCACTCTCGGAAAAACAGCCGCTCTTCTATCTGTGCGTCTTGACCGTCTCTACCTGGTCCAGTCTGTTAAACCCATATCTTTAAGTTGGATCCCCAAAGAGCTTTGTATATCATCCATCTTCCTATTCGGGGAATGCGCATTGTCACAGATCCCTTTGTGGATTTCTTCACCCTTGTTCTCAGCAGTTTCCTCTTCCCGTTCATCTACAAGACGGCAGAATTCGTACTATCGAATTTATACAATCTCGTCACCTATTTCTCTGGGAGCTTGGTACCCACGTCAACAGCCTCCTCCCTGTCGTACGATATAACTTCATGGGTGGTAAGTTACTCCTAGCATGGCTATCGTGTGTTTACAAAAGGTCTTTAGGCCTCGAAGAGATCAAAACTGTCTGCCGTCGCATTGCTGTGGTTGCAATCGCCACCTCAACAACACCCAAATCATTTCTCACGGCAGATAAATGATTTTTTCGAAAGCAATTCGACCATCGCACAGCTTCTGGAGCCTCGCTTCGCCTATGTCGGTCGGGAAGTTAGATTGTTTACCAACCACTTCCAGCAGTCGTGGATCAGTTTGACTTTGGGCCATGGGGGTAGTGAACGCGCGTTCGCGATAATATTGGGCTATGGTGTTGTTGGTACCATTTTGGCACTCTACTTGAACGTATTCACGGTAGGGAACGCGAAGACGGCCGGTAGAGTGGTGAGAAACGCGATCCGGCAACAGCTCCTGGTTGTCAAGGTATGCATGCATGATCTAGTCGGCAATGGATGGGGCTGACGCGGCGTAGGTGGCAATGTTCATCATCATCGAACTTATGATCTTTCCTCTCGGATGTGGTATCATGCTTGACGCTTGCACAATATGGGTATTCCCAGAGGCCTCCGTTGATTCGAGAATAGCATTCTTTACGCAAGCTCCCCTGACAGCGATGTTCTATCACTGGGTCGCGGGGACCATGTTCATGTAAGTCAGTTACTCGCATCGATTCTCAAGGTGCTGACCTAGTTATAGGTACCAGTTTGCCGTTCTGCTTGGGGGATGCAGAAACATCATGCGCCCAGGGGCAATGTGGTTCATCAAGGATCCCCAAGACCAAAACTTCCACCCCATCCGTGACATATTGGATAGACCGACGTTTACTCAATTCCGCAAGCTTCTCATCAGCGCGTTCATGTATGCTATGGTAGTTGCATGTGGCGTTGGGAGCCTCGCAATCTTACTCTTTATTGGGAACCGATCGATATTCCCGATACGCTGGAAGACGCGGTTCGTTGGAAAAATTCCCATCACCTTCGAGCTATTCACGTCAATTTCCAGGGAGCCCCTTTCCGAGGTCCCGATCGATCTCTTGTTCCTGCAAATTGTGCTGCCGTACACTATGCGCTATTTGCGACCTCGCAAGGTTGTCTACCGCGTGGCCGCTCACGTGTGGAAGTTTTTAGCCGTAAGGTTACGATTAACCTCGTACATGTTTGGCGAGAGGAATCGGGAAGAAGAATCTTCAAGAGCATACAAGACTTGGGTTGCCTTCTTCCGAAGATCTGCCAAGGATAATGGGGGGGTGATCGTGAAGCCGGATGGGTCTTTCCGTCGAGTCCCTGCCAGTGACAATATCGCAATTCCCAGAGACATGCGCGCTACCGCTGAAGTTCATGAAGACGGAAGCCCGGTCAACGATAAAGCAGCAGCGTTGATAGCCTCACAGAATGCGGAGGCAATCAAGGCGAAGCGCAACATCAAGGACGATTACATCGTGGTATATTTCCCTCCTCGTTTCCGCATGAGGATCGTTACATTTGTGACGGCTGTATGGACAATCATGGCTATTGCCGCTGCCATTTGCATCGCAGTTCCCGTGCAAATTGGGAGGCACTTTTTCGCATTAATCTCACCTTCGTTGGTCCACGACGGTTATTCGTTCCTTGCAGGATTCTACATCCTGTGGGGATGTTATATGGTTGCCAAGGCTGCAGAGAGTATGGACAGACGGCGTCAGCGCATGACGAGAGAGGGCCCCCGAGCGGATTTCGCGGTGTACTTTGCAAAGCAGAGTCTCCTCTGGTCCTTCAAGACAGCATATATGGCGGTATTCCTCGGTGTCGTCATTCCAATCTTGCTTGCCCTCGTCGCGGACGTTTACATCGTATTGCCGATTCGACTGACGCTTTACCCGACGATGGTCCCTACTATTCGATTGGTCGATATGTGGTCCCTCGGTCTCGTGTACTGCAAGATCGTCATAAAGCTTCGTCGGAGGCTGCGTCTGCCACAGCGGCAAGCTGATGCGTTGCACGTGGTATGTACCGTCGTTTATAACCCGACGTGCGTGAGCTCACGCATGAGTAATTATAGCTGTTGAACAACGGGTGGACACACCCTGATCCTCGTCATGCGACCAAGGAGATTATCCTCCCGTTGTTGGCAATTCTTTCCACGCTTCTGCTCTTGCCCGCTGGAGGGGTGTACGTCTTGCGAGAAATTTTCCATATTTCCCTGAGCAAGAAATGTCTGTGTATGTTTTCTGTTTTGCGAGTGCTCTGACCGACCGTTCTGACGTTTTTCCCCAGTTGTTCACGTATATCCGGGCATGTTTGCCATAGTTGGCTTGTACCGCACCGTCGCTTCTGGGACGGTCCTCCTGTCTGGCTGGTCGCAGTCGATTCGGGACAAGGAGTTCCTAGTTGAGATGCGGTTACAGAATTTCGAGTCGGGACCAGAGCAGAAGACGCAGGCGAGGAAGACAAAACTGCCCAGAGCAGGTATGGTTGGTGCAGAGGGAGGAGTAG